>JALBYZ010000196.1:0-45181 GCA_038050575.1 Globisporangium mamillatum | reverse complement strand
TAGCTCTGGACAGCAAGATGTACGAGGACTACTTTCCACACGGCATGCAGCCTCGTTTGGCTTGTGGATCCGGAGAACAAACTCATGAATAGCTACAAGAGGGATGAGGAGAGCAGCAATGCCTATTGAGTTGAAAGCAATACGTGGCGAGATCTCGACGGCGGAGCTGTGCTTCCAGGGCTCAAACTGCGAGCCAGGTGACTAGATGTGGTGTTGACGGGTAGGACAGCGAAGCTTTCGTCTTGTGATGAGTTTGATGTGAGCTGCTTTGATCCGGAATGCAGCGAACGACTCCGATTGTGTGGTCAAGTTGCTGCGCACATGGAATGGCACCGCATTGTCATCGCCATCCCATCGCACATCTCCGTGAGGAGGGTCACCAAGAGTGATTTCAAGTGCGAGCCTGTGAGTCTTTATGGATCGATTTCAGCCCACCACCCACTGTCTCAAGCTGTGAGGGAGCGAACGAGAAGTCGCTGGGCGACGGCGTCTGAAAGGCATGCAAAGGTGAGTATCTATAATGCTGATCGCTGGCTAGTTTTATACAAGCAGGCGGCGGACACCTTCGTCTACTCTAGCGAATGGATCGGAGGAATGCGCACGAACAAAGTTTAGATATTTGCAAACTCTATCATTCCGAACTCTGGGGCTTCTTTCCCGGTGGCCCGCTCTTCTTCTTCTTGGCACCATTTTCAGGGAACTTGGCGCGCTTCTTCTTGTCTCCTTGCGGTTTCTTGTTGCTCTCAGAGGTCTTCTCACTATCATTGCCTTGGTCGTCACTATCTTCAGTCTTCGATTTCTTCAGCTGTCTGATGCGGTTGGACTTTTGCAGATCGTAGCCAGAGACCGTGTTGATGCGGTGGCGCTGCGGCGGCGCCTTGAGCAGCTCCTTGCGCGCGCGCATGCTCGTCTTGCGCAGCGAGAGCATCCACTGCGGGACGTCGCAGCCGGACAGCTTCATCACGTTCGCGATCGATCGGAGATACATCATGTCATCCTCCGTGAAGAACGTCACTGCCAGCCCCTTGCGTCCACCACGACCCGTTCGGCCGATGCGATGGATGTAGCTCACAGCGCTCTGTGGGAAATCGTAGTTGATGACCATGTTCACGGCCTTGAAGTCCATGCCGCGACTCATCAGGTCTGTGCAGATGAGCACCCAGACCGCGCCCGTGCGGAACTGGCGGATCACGTCGTCGCGCTGCTCTTTCGTGCGATCAGCGTGCACGGCGCCAACGTTGATGCCATCATAGAGCAGCTCCTGGTACAGTTCGTTCGCGCGCTCTTTGTTCTGCACAAACAGAAGAGCAGGCACGCGCAGCCCCTCGGTGATCAGCTGCTTCATCGCGACGAGCTTGCCCTCCTCCTTGCCAACAAACACGAGCTTCTGCTCGATCGTCGTCGCGCCAGAGTTCTTGACGCCGATCGAGACCTTGACTGGATCGCGAAGTACGGACTGCGCCATCTCCTCAACGCCCTGGAGCATCGTGGCGCTGAACATCGCGCGCTGGATCTTCTGGCTCGTGCACGCGGCAAAGACCTCGTCGATCTGCTCGACAAAGCCCATGTCAAAGAGTCGATCCGCTTCGTCCAAGCACACCATCTGCACCATGGACAGGTCGAGTTTCGTCTCCTGGATCAGGTGCACGAGTCGCAGCGGCGTCGCGATCAGGATGTCGTGGTTCACCGTCGCGTTGTTCTTGATCTGCGAGGTGATGGTCGCGGCCGTGGCCTTCGAGAGCAGTACGATGTGGAACTTGCGGCCCTTGCTCAGACGCGTGAACTCGGCGTGGATCTGCACCGAGAGCTCGCGTGTGGGCGACAACACGATCGAGCGGATGCCTTCTTGCGCTGCGGGCACCCCCAGGTTTGCGAGGATCGGGATCGCGAACGCCGCGGTCTTACCGGAGCCAGTGGGGGCTGTGGCCAGCAGGTCGCGCCCAAGAAGCATCGCTGGGATTGCTTGCATCTGGATCGGCGTCGGCTCCTTGTACTCCGACACCTCGATGTTCTTGAGCAGCACGCTCTTCATTTTCTCCTGGTGGGCGTTCAGGCGCATGAGCGAGAACTCGGCGATCGGCGCCAGGACGCCCGTGCCTTCCACGCGGATGTTCATCTGGCGGCGGAAGAGCTCCACTTCATCCCTGTTGTTGTGATTAAGCAAGAGAGTTGAAAGATAAGAGAAAAGGTGAAATGACTTGTTAGCATACGAGTATCATGGTAACCAAGACGACAGTGTATGTGGGACAAGAAGAGAGGCAAGGCAAGCTGGTACGTACTTTTCTTTGCTGGCCTTGGGCTCTTCTTTCGTGGTCTTGCTCTTCTTCTTGGGTTTCTTGCTCTTCGTGGTAGAAGACTCGGCGTCTTCGTCCTCCTCTTCATCGTCGTCGCTCGCGTTGCTCTTGAAGAGCGTTATATCTTCATCATCGTCCTCATCGTCTTCGCTATCATTGCCCTCACCTTCAGCCTTGTCGTCTCCACCGAGAGACGAAACTTCGCTTCCAACCGACGCGGCGCGCGCTCGGCGCTGCTTCTGCTTGCGGAGCTTGCGCTTCGTCGCCTTGTCCATCTTGGGCGGTGCGAGCAGCAGCGACGCCTGCTTGCGCTCGTCCTCTTCGATCTTCTGCTCCTCGATCGCGCCCTCGCTGAGCTTGCGTTTGCGGCTCTGTTTGCTGCCGGTCTTCTTCTTTTTGCTGCTGCTCGCGTCCTCGTTGCCCGCCCACTTGGGCACCAGGTCCACGCTCATCTTGCGCTCGCGCTGCTTGGGCTTCTTCTCCACGGGCTTCTTCACAGCAGCCGCCGCAGCGTCAAAGCCGAAAAAGTCCAGCTCGCTCGCATTTGCATTCGTCGTGCGCTTCTTGCTGGTGTCTGTAGCACGCCACATGTTCACACACCATTCGCAAAGGATTAGTCAGCGACCTGCCTGCCACACACTGCGCTCTATACAAACAGCAAAAGAGACAAAGAGAGAGAGCGTGACGCACCATCCTGCTTCTTGAAGATGCCGATCTCCTGCTCGAAGCGCTTCTTGTCGAACTTGGCGCCCTGCGTCAGCGCGCCGAAGAAGCTGCTCGCCATCCTGCTCGTCCTGCTCACTCACTGATTGCTTCAATTGCTCTGGTGTTTGTTCAATGGCCTTTTGGCTGGAGCGAGCGAACCAGTCAGAGCAATAGAAGGGCTACTGTACGCACCCTCAATAATAGACCAGCTGGATCAAACTACCGAAAAGCTACAAATATTGACACACATTTGAAACCAAAAATGCTTCAACAAAACGAATGATGGAAATGGTGGGCTTAGACAAACGAGCAATTGGATTTCTCGTCCACCACTCCTGCATATGTCTAGCGTCATATCAAACTACCCCAGTTTGACGTCTCGTCAACATCGTCTTGCCTCTGTCTATCGCTGGATGCCCGCAGGTCTCAATCGAAGAATGTGTGCTTAGGCTGCGCAAGCGGGACCTTGATTTCCTCGTTCTCCTGGGTTTCAGATTTTGGAGGACCCCTTGACTCAACAGAAGCATCCTCAAGAACGGGGACGTGCTCTAGTGACGACCGAGCGTCCGACCAGTGGTCGTTCACGCCGAGATTCACGGTGATCTTGGTGCAAAAGTCGTTGAGCGCCACGGCGTCGACAAAGTCGTACCGGAGCGACTTAATCCCATTCTTCTTCCACGTGCGCGTGTGCTCTTTCAAGAGTTCTCTTTTGACCTGAACAACACAAAGGACGTACAACAACCACATTACCATACCATGGATATGCCATTCGCTGAACTCTAATGGCGAGATATTGGAGTGTAGTATACCTACCGTGCATTTCCACTTGGTGCTCCGCAGTGTGTCAAGCTTTTCTTGCAGCCCCATCTCTTCCAAGTCTGCGATCGTGCCGCTACAGACCAAAGCAAATGACGTTGCACTTAGAAAGCCCAGCTTATGTAATGTGAGTATCTGAAAAGTGAACCAGCATCAGCATGACCGTACCTGATCGGAGACTGGATCGAGAGCTTCTTCTTCACCACGCGGCAGTAGAGTTCGTCGTCTTCACCTCCCCATCTGTAAATATCCGCAACCTTAATATATAGAGCTCCCAAATCCGTAACATAGAGCCAACGCACCCCCAGAAGTTGTTTGGAAAGCCATTGATCTTGATGAAATCCTTCCGTGTGAACGCCACGATCCCACCAAAGTACTTGGGATTGCCGTTGTAGCTGCTCATTTAATAGCAATAGACCAATAGACAACGCAATAAGAACACAAACCATAAGAACCAGTAAATTTCTGGTGCAGATGCATAGTCACTCATAGTTCAGAACGTACCGATCCCAAACGCGCGCGATGTGGAACGGTCCGAGTTCTGGCTTCTGAGCGTAATACTGACCCAAGTCCTCCTACACCGTTCGAATCAATTAGACTATTGCATGCGTCCAATAGCCAAAACATTACAATAGAATTAGACTTACCCCAGGCAGCAGGTCGACGTCGTGGAAGATGAACACATCGTAGTCATTGCGCGCGATGTCAAAGCCAGCGTTCAGCAGCTTCCCCCGATTGAACTTGCGACCGTCGGCCGACTGCTCCACGATGAAGATGTGGAAGGCGCTAACACAATGTACATAAGTCAACAACGTGAGCCAATAGTCCAGCGCACCGCGAAGACTGGCGCGCCTGTGTACGTCCCTACCTCAAGTCGCTCTGCTTGCTGAGCAAAGTCGTCATGTGCGGCACGAACTTGTCCAGATGCGCCTGGCGCTTCTGCGCCGCGTGACTGTCTCGGAACGGCACAATGACCGCGACGCGGAGCTGAAGATACTCTTGTGTTGGATCAGCACCAGCGGTGGTGGTAGTGCTTGTCGACGAACTCGTCGTTGTGGGGCTCTCAGAGTCATCAGGATGCGGCGAATGGCTCATCATCGTGCTCTTAGACTCGACTGTACAGCAGCAAAAGGTAAAGTGAGATGTGGGCTCTACACAGCGAACCAGCAGCACAATAGTGCGAAAAAGAGCAGAGCAACACACAGACCGACCAGATGATGGTAATGGATCAACCAGTTCTTCTTCGCAATTCTGTTGACAGCCAGGGACACCGCGTCTCTTCGCTTCGCGTAGCTCTTCGTCTCCATCGTCATACGCCGCCACCTCACGCAGGAGGTGCCGCTTCTTGCAGACGTCAGGCACTGACACATCGCCGCCATCTGCCTCGCTCCACTTCCGCTTGTTCATAGCGTTTACACGCGGTGTATTGGCGCCATCGCTTGCGCCTTCAGCAGTCGCACCTCCATCCGGCATGTGCAGGTGCTCCTTGCCCATATTGAGCTATTCACACTATTTTTGCCAAATTTGCTCTCTTTTCGACCAATAGCAAAGAAGGAGGTTGCACCATCCAACAGACGGTTTTTGGTTGCCCAAAGTGATATTGACGGTACAGCCAGTGAACAAACAAACAGTCAATCCTGTCCAAGCATGATTGGCAAAGCAAGCACCTTCCTTCGTGGCTCCTACTATGTGAGCGTGCATTCTTGTTAGCTTCACACAGACAGAGAGTGCCATGACTGTTCTATCTATTTGCCACACATGAAAAAAACTGGTTGAGATGTCGGTCTGGTGGGCCGACAGAGCTTAAACCATGGAGGTTTGGATACGCACGAAGGCGCAATCCCGTCCTTGTCGAGGGAGATGCTAACCGTCTCTCGGCTCAACGAACACGAATTTCGAAGGCAAAAAATTGGGTATTAATCACTGACAATGTTTGGACAGCACTTCCAGAACGCCACAATAGGCAATTTCAATACAGTTGCTGCTTGAAGTGACTGGTCACTTTGCGGCTACCTCTAGCTTCATGTATCCTGTGTAAACTAGTAGTGTCGTGTGATATGATAGTATTATGTTGGAAAGGCTTTTGTGAAGTTGATTGGCATGGGAATGATTGGATGGATGGGTGGATGGATGGCTACATTTGCAGGTGTGCTCTCTCACTCGTACCGCTGGGCGAAATCGGCGATTGAGATGCCCACAATGACCGAAACCTCGTCTTTCGCGATCCCATGTTTCTTCAGCTTCTTCCCGATGCGTTTGGCGAGCGCGTCACTAGCCTTGGTCATGAGCTGCAGTACCTCGAGCGCTCGCTGGCGGACCTCTCGCTGAGAATCTGCGAGCAGCGCGACCAGGTTGTCCAGCATGTCGAGACACTGCACTACCTCTTTAGCTGCCTCTGATTCACAGCCCATGAGCTCCACGAGCGCATCCAAAGCGTAGAGCTTGTCGTCTTCGTCGAGCCCCGCGAGGCTCTTGTTGAGCGCAGGGATCGCCTTCACGCCCAGCACGTCGATCAAGAGCTGCTTATCCACGAGCAGCTTCTGCGCAAAGTGCAGCGCCCCCAGTGGCGACTCGCACGCCGAGTTCACCGCGATGCTCGCGTTCTTTCGAACCGACGGGTTCTTGTGCTTGAGGCACGCGACCAGCGGCTCAACGCCAAACTCGATCACTCGCGGCTTGGCGTCTTCGTAGGTGGAAAGTCCCATGACTGCACCGATTAGCGCGCGCGTGAGCTCTACCTGGGCGTTTTCATCGTCGCACTTGATCGACTGCGAGAGCACCAGCTTCGAGAGAACTTTGAGGCAGATTTCGACTGCGTCCAGGTGGATCGCCTCGCGCTTGCCCTGGTCGTGGGTCGCAGCGTTACTGATGATGAGCGCAGCGTGCAGAAGCGTCTTTGAAGGATAGAGAATTGATTGCTTCAGGATCTCGAGCACGGGAGTGATGATCGGGAATTGCGTGCACACGCTTGCGCCTTTGAATACGCGTGTCAAGCTGGCCAGAATCTCCACCACGAGGCTAAGGATGGACTCTGGGACCTTCTTCACCGGTTGGCTCGTGATAATGAGCGTGATCTTCTCCACGACGTCATCACGCTTGGAGATGAGCAGCACGCCCTCGTTCGAGATCGACAGGTTACGGAAAATGGTGCACGCTGCCGCGACGACGGACTCCTCTGGGCCACCCAGCAGATTCGTAGCTGCTCGGAGCATCGTGGCATTGCTCAACTCGTCAGCTTTGTCCTGTGATGCAACCCGAATGGTGGTGAGTGCCTACTTCGGTTGTATCTCGGTACTCGAAGTAGTGTTCATAGCATGGAGTCTTACGTTTTCATAGAGAACGAGCGAGGAGATCACCAGCGCTGCGTTCCTTCGCACGTCGCTCGAGCGGGACTCTGTCAGATCTGCACATGAGAAGAGCACCTCGTGGGTACCCGCAGTGTATTTCGTCTCCTGCAGAGGCACGAAAGTATCAAAGACAATGTTGGCTACAGAGAGCTATTAGAACTGGACTACAGAGTCTTGCCAACAGGTACCTGGTTACTCAGAAGTTCATGGAGTTCCTGGAGCGCCTTGGCGCGGCCTTCGTCGTTGAGGTCGTCCATGAGCAGGAGCTCGGCGTACTTGGGCACCGCTCGCGACCCAAACGCCCTCGTCACCTTAGGCGCAATTGCAAGAACGAGGGAAATTGGTCACGAAGCATGATCTAAAGTGTGAAGAGTGCAAGGTTCAGCAGGACCATTAATCGCACTATGGCTTAGGCACCTATTTAATGCAATACCTCTTTCGGGTTGTACGAGTCCTTGAAAGGTAGGTCCTGGTACGGGTGGCGCTCACCGAGATGGTCACTAGACGGAAGAACGCCAAGCAGTCAGACAACGTACGCCACAGTCATCCACAGAGCTCACTCATTTGCACTTGAGTACCTGACGCTGTGCATGGTGGTGTTGGGCTAGTGAAATGGAGATAGAAAGAGAGCCAATGTGGTGGGGGCAACGATAAACCAAGTTGAATTGCAAGTTGAGCTTGGGCTTGTTGTTCGCTTGCCTATTCTTGGCGAAGCGAATTGGAAAAACGGATGCAGAGCTATGGAATCGCAGAGCAAACGTGATGAGTGAATGATAGTTGAAACGATGGAACTCTATTTGATTTACGTGAAACAAGCGCGCAGTCGGTTCCCTCCCACACAAAGATCTGGACAGCCTACAGTTACTCTACCAGACTCAATACGCTACAGGCAAGACTCACTCACTCACGCACGCGTGCTTGGGCTTGGACTCTGGTGCGTGTGGCTAGAATTGCGCTCTCTCTCTCTTTCTTGTTGCGGTTTCTCTCATTGACCTCCCGGAGGAGGCGGTAGACGTCTATCAGTCACAGAGCCACCAACATTTCTGCGGGTGGCGGTTTGTTCAGTCCGCCCGACGCAATGTTTCTAATCATCGAGAAGCGCGACGAAGAGAGAGAGAGAGCGATCTTCAGCATCAGCACACAGCACGCCGTCCAGCTGACACCAAGCAGCACGCACGCGAGTGGTCGTTGCCTTGTTCTTCTCTTCTTGGATTGACTAGCTGTTCTTGTGGTACTTGTCTGTTTAAGGAGTGAGTGGGTGGGGAACTGGAAGTGGGGTGGGGAGGGAACCTACAGACAAACAAGAGAACAGTTAGGGGGTCAACGAGATCTCATTCCAACTGGCATAAATTAGAACACACGTGTGCGGTTCTTAGCTGGCGCTCTGCCCGACACATGCTAGCTGGCCCTATCATTTTTTTCTTCTTCGTCTCACATGCCGAGCAAGCCAAACATGCAATATACAAAAAAAAAACATGAAGGGCATATCTATGAATATGGCTCCCGTGCAATCCATGCGCGTTTTAGCACGGATCAAGAAGAGGCAAGGCAGCAAAACTGGTTTACTTCTTGTCCTTCTTTGGGGCGCGGTAGGATCCAACAACCACGGCGTGGTCACGTTCGTAAGGCTCCAAGGTGAGTTGTTCCGAAGGCTTGAACTGTTCTTGCTGCAACTTCTTCACTTCACGGGCGAAGACCGCCTCAGCTGGTGCAGTAGAATCGATGCAACTCGCCTTGATGGAAATCACGAAGTGACCGCCGTTTTTCAAAAAGTAGCTAGCGTTCAATGCAACGATACGCGCTTGGTCTGGCTGCGCGACATCGGCGAACACAGTGTCCACCATCGGCACGAGCATGCGGTACTTGAGCGGGTGACGCGCGTCTTCGATGATCGGGATGATGTTGGTGCGTGACTTGGCCACGTTGATGAGGTCGCGGCCGGAGCGGTGCGAGAATTCCACGGCGTACACCGCGCCGGTTGGGCCGACGATGTCGGAGACGTGCGACACGGTCGTGCCGGACGCACCGCCGAGGTACAGCACCTTGGCGCCTGGGGTGATCCAGATGTTGTCAACACCGCCGAGAATGGCAGCGGCGATCTTGGAGCGGAACGGGTTCCACACGCGGTACTCGACCTTCTCGGTGCCTTCGCCCGAGGCGGCTGGCACATCGACAGAGATGCGCTTCTCGCCGTAGACGGACTTGCCTGGCGTGGAGTTGAGGGTCACGAGAGCGTCTTCCTTGCCGCGGGCGATGAAAACACCGGCGTGACGGTGAGGTTCGACGATGACCTTGGCACCGCCGCTCATGCCGCCACGGCCGCCACCGCGACCACCACCGCGGCCACCTGGAGCACCACGGCCGCCGCCACGGCCACCTCCGCGTCCGCCGAAGCCACCGCGACCGCCACGGCCGCCGTCACCGCCGCGTCCGCCGAAGCCACCACGGCCACCTGGGGCACCGCGACCACCGCCACGACCGCCACGGCCGCCACGGTCACCACCACGGCCTCCACGGAATCCACCACGTCCAGACATCTTCTTTGGTTCTTGGGGGGAGCTTGAGCTTGAGCTTGAGCTTGACTTGGGTTGTTGCTGGTGGGCGACAACTTGTAATGCCGCGCCAACAGACAGACAGAGGAGAGAGGCTACTCGCTCTCGTCCCAATTGCACTCCACACAAGTCACACACGGTTGGTTGGCTGCGAAAGCTGCATTCGTTTCACAGAGCGACCATTCGAATTTTCACCAATCAGAGACACTAATCTATTTTTGGAGAATTTCTACGAATTACAGAATTTGATTATCATTTTCAGTCCAATCAAAGGCATCCACACTAAGTACGATGAGCTTATTAATTTTATAACAAAAGTGGGTAAATAATCTAGCGCGAACTTAATGGATCAACATGGTCAAGTGAGACTAGCGCTGATTTGGTAGTTGACACCAATGACGCCCAGAATGCGAATCCAATACACATCGCTATAGTAATCGGTTCCATCCCGTGTGTGTGTTCTGTATGGTACTCTTGCTTGTACTGCAGCTCTATATGTGCCTATGATAGTAGTAGCTCTAATCAGAATGACATGTTCTTGTGATCGTTGACGTCCTCCTGGTTGTACACCAAGCTGCTTCTCAACCCCAGCAGCGCGGTGATCACTTTGAACTTGGCGCGGATGTGCTGCAGCTTGTTAAGCATGTCGTCATCCACAACGTTCTACATTCGTAAGTACAATAATAACAACCCCGCCACCTCTCGTGAGCCAAGTGCTATTACAGTCAGGTATTCATACTGGCACTCACAAAGCGAGTCACATACCTTGAGCTCAAATGCCTCGAGCAGGGCTCCAAACGAAAGGATCGACTTGCTTGCGCGATCGCTGTATAATAGTAACAAGCACAAAGCAGGAGCGTGGTCAGCGCAAGCATTATAAGTGGCGTGACATTCCTTCTTTGCAAGCTAGCAAACGTACTTGATCTTCTGACGCGTTGCCTCGTTCTGCAGCATCTGGCTCCACACGTAGAAGCAGCCCTGGTAGAAGCCCACTTCGCTGCCGATCTCTGCGCCTTTCATTATCCTATTTTTGTTTGGACGCATGCATGCAGCCATGTAAATGCACGAGTCATTCGATTGATTAATCAGTCAATTTGATAATGCAAGCTTACAAGCACGCAACGCGTGCACACACAGCTGACTCACCCGAGCTCACGACCTTCCTCCACGCCGAGCTCGCGGCCCTTCTCCATGCCGAGCTCCTCACCCTCGATGAGCAGCTGCTCCTCCCAGTTGGAGATCTCGTCGAACGCGTCGCTCACGTCCATTGTCGATCGATTCGGTTTGGTCGACGATGTTGCTTTGGCAGCTTTTCACTTTTGCTTGCCAGCAAATGTTTGATTCGGGTCACTCAGATAAGTACGGTTTTGCCTTCAAGATGTTGTATCATATGCAACTGCAAAAAATGTTGTATCATACGGAACTCAAAATCGTCGCGTTCTGATGGACACAAAACGAGAAATGGATTGATGGTGGACAGACGAACTGAGATTGTTTATGAATGAATACACCGATGTAAAGATGTGGAACCACACGTACAGCTCTAGGCCAGGCTGGACTTGGACGACCCATAGCTGCTCCCGGTGAAGCTGCTCTTCGGGTGCGTGATGAGCGTCGTGTACTCGTCGATCTCCGGGAGCGAGTCCTGTGCCACGAACGCCGTCGCCTCTTCCGAAACGCGGCCCTGGTGGAACGAGAACGACTCCTTCACTGACTCATTGGGTTTAACAAACGCCACCACACTATCCCCGTTTCTCTTCGCACCCGCAGCTTTCACGCCAAACGCGGTCTTCCAAGGCTCCGTGGTGGACTGACTGCCACCACCCTGGAGAGTCCGTGAGAGCGACGCACCACCCGACATAAAGTAGTACTGGCTGCGGATAAGAACCGTGAGCTCCTCTTCGATCTGCAACAAGCGCGCCTCCAGATCAATGTCGTTCGCGTCGAGTCCAAATGGACACTCGATCTCCATCGCCACCTGGTCCGCTGTGAAGAGGAACATGCCCCAGCCGAACACCCAAAGCGGCGTGTAGTATCCCGAGCGTGGCACGATCACCACGGTGTAGAGCATCATGTAGGCGATGATGAGGAAGTGCAGGTACTGGAAGTAGTTGAACGGGATCGGTACATTCGCGATGTTGAACACGGTCGTGTACAGCGTCGGCAGCTGTGCGATCTTGAGCTGCACGTTGTTGGCGTTCACGGGGCTCAGGTGGCCGCGCTGCGCCGCAACTTCCACGAGCCGTTTCATCCAAAGCTCGACGATCGTCGCGCGCAGCTTGTGCGGCGTCTTTTGAACGACTGCCTGAAACGACTCCTTGTTCAGAACCTCCTTGGACTGCTCCGTGCCGCACGCGTACATCTCGTCAAACTCGCTCTCGGTCAGGATGCCCGAGTCGCGCATCTTCTCGATGCCGTCGCGGCCGCGAAAGTCGTGGAACACGATCGCGATGTAGAGGAACACGAGGCGGCGCAGTTCCGTGAAGAACGTGCACTTCTCCAGGATGTCGCGCGGAATCGGAGCGGATCGGCTCTCTCGACGTTGCGGCTGCTGGTGCTTGCTGTCGATCGGCTCTGTGGCAGTAGCCGCTTGGGTTGCAGGGATCGTGGTGCTCACGTAGGCGCATCCGGACGCGACGATTGCCCTCGCGGCCTCTGCGAGTGAGCCGACCGCGACGACACCGCTGCGCCACTGCTGGAACGCAGAGTTCATGCGAAAAGACACCGTGAGTCCCAGGAACGTGTTGAACACCGTGAGCGTGTCGACAAACGCCGTACTTTCGCGCGTCGGCACGACAAATGGGTGGAAATCGTTCGCGACCGCGATGCAGAGCGCGAAGATCGCCATGAAGAGCGCGCGCACGGGTGCGGGGCCGTTGAGCGCCGAGCCGTGCCAACGGAAGATGACATCGCGCATCTGGTCGGTGTTGTAGTAGATCATCGTGCACCAAGTAGCAGGAAGGCCACCTTCAGTGTGGAGAGCTCGGTAAGTCTAGCAATGAGGATCTCTCTGACTTCGTGGGTCTCGAGGGGGAGAGGAGAGAATGAGAGAGAGAGAGAAAGGGTGGATTGGTCTGCGAGCCTGACCAGCCAGCCAGCTGAAACGCTCATTGAGAGCCTTGCAAGCGTCAACTGTTTTTTTCCGCTTAATTATTTGACTGATACGAATGCTCAGTGTGAACACACACGCACATGCATACGCACACTCATGTACGTGCAGTAGGGCGAAAAGGTCGACAGCTGCCATCATCCGCGATATCCGCACCAGATGGCGATCTTTTCGCACCCCTCATCGCTCACTTTCATGCTCTCATGCTCTTCCGTTCTTTACCGCATCACCACTACACGAACGTGAATCCAGTCCACCATAATAATACGTCCCAGTATCATCTATCCATCCATCTATCCTTCACAACTGCCTGCAATGCCTGTGGCTCCATGCAACCAAGCCGCACATGAGCTGCTGCATGTTGTCCACCACCTCTCACTCATTGAAGCCGTGTACTCACTCTTTCCTGTTCTTGTTCTCAAGTTCTTGTTCCTAATAGAGTCGGATTCATCAAGACGCCTTTTCGCGATAAATCCCGTATAACAGCATGAATGCCATCAATATTCGATATACCAGTGCAGAATATCGTACTTGAGTGAAGTCAACTCGCACCTAAGTGGAGTGCAAGCGCGCCACTGCAACTTTCACATTTTGTTTGGAGCCATTTCTGCCCATTTCTGACAGCAAGCGAGCAGACGAAGATGCTGCAGCGCGCGCTCGCGAAGGAAGGCGTGGCCGAGCGCCAGCAGCAGCTCTTCCGCGCAGCAGGCGTCAGGCACTACCGTCAACTGGCGATGCGCTCCACGTGGGACGTCGCGCACGCTGTCGACCTCTCGGTGTGCGAGATGGAGGTACTATTTCGGTGATCTTCGTTGTCAATGTTATTGCTTGCCATTTTTGATCGAAGTGCGACAACAGAGCCGCTCTATAGGTTGTGGTGTGCTCACTGCTGCTGCTGCTGTTGCGCATGAGCGTTTGCAGAATCTGTTTGAGAAAATCTCTATCCGACTGGCGCCACAAAGCAGAACAGTACGTGCATGCGTGATCATCTGTCTGTTGCTTGAGAACCAGTATGTTGTTGTTGATGATGATAATGGTGTGTTGTGGTCGCTATGCAGGCGTTTGATATGTTTCTCGAGAGTGCAAACCACCCGGTTTTCCTTCGCACAGGCCTGCCAGCGGTCGATCAAGCGTTCTGCGGTGGTATCAAGCACGGAGGCATCACTGAGGTGCGTACGTGCGTTCTATTCTGTAGGAATGACTTTCGTTATCATGTCAACCAAACTTCATCAGCAGAACTATGTGTCTCACACATTTTGATTATATTGATATGTTTGTGCAGTTCGCTGGGATCGCTGGAATCGGCAAAAGCCAGCTTGCGATGACGCTCAGTGTGCTGTGTGCGATGGAGAACCAGGAAGCGACTGTCCTGTACTTTGACACAGAGCACAACTTTAGCGCCAAACGGTAGGAGGCTGTGCGAGCTAATGCTGTTTGTTGCCTTCAGCGCTTTTCTAACATCAAACTGTGTATGGCTTTTGCGATTTGTTCTTAGATTGTTTCGAATTGCAGCGGCTCGAGTGCGATTACGAAACGTGCACTCGGATGCAGATGTAAACGCGACGTCGGAGGCCATCGTGAAGCGGATTCGCATCGTCAAGGTCGACGCGTTAGGGAAATTCATCACTACGTACGCTACCAATAACGTTTGCATCAATGGCTATGTGTGCGAAGAGATGGATTTGGACTAATGTTGCTTGGGTATTGCGTGTGCAGGCTGAAAGAACTGGAAGAGAGCATGCACTCGATGAACGTGAAGCTCCTGGTGATCGACTCGATTGCCAATTTGTTCCTCAAGGTGCGAGACATGGGGGATTTGCTCGCGTTCGCAATGCGTCTGCCTGTTCATGAGGGCAACTATACTCACTCATGTGTGTCGTTTCGTGTAGTCGAATGACCAAACACAAGCCCAGCGCCAATATCAAATGCTCAAGCTGACGAGGGATCTCAAGTATGGCCACCATTGTGTTTCCTTCTTTCTATGAGTTGGCTTCTAACAGTGTCTGAGTGGATGTGTCATCTGCCAGGCAGCTTGCAGATACGCACCAAGCGTTTGTTATCGTCACAAACCGCGCGACTATTGCTGATAGTGAGGACGGACTGTATACAAAGCCCCAGCTTGGAGAGATCTGGTCGCACTGTGTCACGTCCAGGGTAAGAACTCACTTGTCGTCTGATTTTCAAAGTGATGCTTGCTGCACATCTCTCACTCTTATAGTGCCTCTATGCATGTGTCAGCTGATAATGGAGAGGTATCCGCAGCACCGAGTCATCTCAATTGTCAAGTCGCCCGTCGCCGGCTATGTGGTGCAGCCATTCATCGTCGATGTACGTTCATGAGCAACAGTTTGAGTGTAAGAGCGAGAGGAATTGCTTGTGTGGGTGCACTGAAACTGCTTCTGTTGATGAACATAAATGACCAGGAATCTGGAGTTCAGGCGTCAGTCGAAGAGAAAACGTTCAATTTTGATCAGGAGAGCTTTGACTTGCACGACGATCTTCTGCGTGACATTGCGCTCGTGGGGCTGCCGATGGTCGAGCCGTCCTGCACACTGCGATCGACGCAGAAGAGCTCTGCAGACAATGATGAAGATGAAGATCGGAATGGCGAGAGTCAGCAGAGCAGCCAGGACGTGTTCGATCTTGTGTCCGACTCGAACGACGAAGAAGATGATGACTATGAGACCTCGATTGCCAATCTTCTGGAAGACCGATAGAAACGACGTTGATTATGAAGAAGCAATGAGGAACACAAGTGATCAAATATTGGGAAGCTTTAGAGTGTTGTTGTTATTCATGCGAATGCCACAAGACAACTAACTTAAGCCTTGAGGGCGAAACGGCGCTTTGGGAAGTAGGCCTCCTTCTTCTGCTGCTTCAAGGTCTTCAGGCTCTTCTCGTGGGTCGAAAGCTGGCGACGGATGGCGCGGGTCTTCTTGCGACGAAGGTCAAGAGGCACGTGCTTCTTGGAGCCGAGGGCGGCACGGAGTTTCGCCTTCTGGGTCTGGTTGTACACAGTCAAGGTGCGAGCGATGGCCTTGCGGACAACGCTGATCTTGGCGAGCTTGGAGGCGGCACCACCGATGACCTTGGCCACACGGAGCTGGAAGACACAAATGAAAACAACAACAAGAGCGGATCATTAGTGACTCCGTCCACCAATCATCAGAGCAACTAATGTCACAGTAGCAGCGTGAGGCGTACCTGAGCCAACTCCTGCTGGTAGTCATCCAGCTGACGGAGGAGCTCCGTCTTGGTCTGAGTGCGAAGTTCGTGGGCCTTAAGTTGTTGAACTGCACATTCACAAGCACAAGCAGAAGAGTCAGCACACTGCGCGGAAGCTGGTCGTTATCTGTGTCTCCAATGGGCGAGGAAGGAGGGTGCGGGTGCGGATGCGGGCGATACGGGAAGCTTGGCGCGCCTACATGAAGAGCTCGATCCATTCCAATCGACACATCTCGATCGCTGGCGACCTGCGATCCTGCGATCCCTGCATATCCTATGGCGACGCGCTCCTATAGTCGATCTGTTTGCTGCCATGTTCACGCTCGCCACATGCTGAATATGCGCACGTTGCCATCGCCAACCAGCGACTGAGGATCCGATCATCATCGCGTTCATCGTCATCACTATTCAGGAATCGCCGTCATCCACCGCATTTTCGCACGACACCAAAAGCTCCAAGAGAGTCGGGAATGGATCTCGAACGCTGCCGTGTTCTGCCTTTTCTGCATATCTGCCTGCACGCCCCGCACCCCTGTACACGTGCATCACCCGCCCCCGCTCCATTGGCGATCATTTGCGCCATTCCCATGCGTCACAGAGCCGCTTACCCATGATTCTCTTGGCGTTGGTTAGCTTCTAACTTCCCGTTTGGTAATTCGCGCCGCGAAAAGCACTCGAAAAGACTGGTTGGCTGGCGACAACGCCCTCGCGCACTTGTGCGACCTTCGGCGCACCTCGGCCCTTCCCTCCTTCCGCTGAAGCTCCAGCCACATACGCACGCGCTTAAAAATCTTCCCGTCCGAAGTCGAGCCACGTGCTGTTTGTCGCAAACCAAGCCCCTTTCGTATTCGCTTAAGCGCGCTTCAAAAAGCGCGCTCCTGACCAATCGATTTGGGATTTGACCTGTCAAACGAAGGGGTGGGGGAAGAGCCGAAGCCACATTCACGCAACATTGCCATTTTGGTGTGCACCACATCAAGAAGAACATCAGTCAACTCATGGAGGTTGAAATGGATCTGATCTCTCCAAGGGCTTTGATCTCTCCCAGTGTCTAGTGCTGCATGCGTGCACAGCATGAAGGCTGATCCTGCTTCCCTTCCATCAAGCGACACCGACAGCGTCTACATGCTCGCGCAGGATGATGCCGCCGCGTTCGCTCCGTTCGTAGCAGCTGCTGTTGGCGAGCAGCTCCAGCCCAACGCCATCACTCCTTCAGCTCCTGCTGCTGCTTCCGACAGCAGTGAAGAGGCAGACGATTGGACTACAAGCGCTACTGCGCCAGCAATCGACCGTACATACGAGTACGGCCGCCACTTCAAGCTCGATGAACCGTTTACGATCCGCCTTCGCAAGGGCGAGACGCTGCTGCTCCCATTGGAGCCGATCCACGATCTGCTCTTCCCGTCTTCAATTGGTTTGGGAGAAGGCACTGCGTCGCCGCTCGCGATTGGGCTGGAGCTGAGCAACTGCCAGGGCACCGTGCAGTCGTTTATCCAGCTCAAGAGCCACAACCACACGCATCGGTTCTCCACCGCGAGCTACCAGTGCATGACCGTCACGCAGGCGAACAAGGCTGAGCAGCAGCGCGTGAACTTGTGCCCGCACTACGACCCCACGTTCCCTGTGGCGATGCGCATGGATCCTGCGCAGGTGAAAGGCTTCATCCTCCGCGCCGACATCGACGAAGCGGTCGAGTCGATCGCGCTCTTGCGGTCCACCAAATCTTCCGGAGGCTTTGAGAAGTCCTTCCTGGTCGCTGACTCGGACGACACCAAACCAGCTCAGCCGCCGTTCAACGTGTCCTTTTCGTACGAAGCGACCACGCTGGGCTTTGAATCGCCGTCGATCTGGGAACATCCTGTGTCTTCTAGCGGTGTCAGCAGCAGCGTGTCGAGTGAGCTGAGTGCGTGTGACGCCTGCGAATACTTTCTGTACGCCGAGAAGATCGCGTCGAACCAGACGAATACGATGACAACCTTGTCCTCCAGCTCCGATATTTTGACGAAGAGCGCCTCGCAACTGGCGCTTCCGTATTGCATCCGCCAGCGTGCGAGTGTCCATTACCAGTTGCCCAAGCACATCCCGTCCACGAACGACTCAATGACAACCAGCATGAAAATCCATCACCAAGTGAAACTGGACGACGTATTTGCCGACCACTTCCGGTCCAGTGGCGAGTATCGCTTCGTGCTCATGGCGTCCCTGCCGAGTTTATCGAATCATCACCACGCTGCGATGCTCGCGTACGCGCCGCAGCACCTCTTCGTCGCAGGTGAGTGTTGAGTATTAACCATCACCCCCGTTGATAAGTTTTCTATCACACGTTGTTGTACTAACACCACCTTAATGCTGTCGTTTTGTGTGCCTCTCTCTATCACAATCCCCAGTCCCGCCTTTCTACCAATGTGAGTTTAGTAATTTGCTTTGAGATCGTATGAGAAAGACCTCGACATGCTGCACAGGCGCCATGAGTCGAAGCTAACTCTCTTTCTATCAAATTTTCTACCAACAGCCCACTTCTTCATCGCGTTTGTCGCGGTAGCGCTGCTCGCAATCGCGGCAATTATCCAAGTGCAGTACCAGCCGTACCGTCGCTTCTTCCCCAAGCTCAAGCCCTCGGCCTCCGACGCCGAGGACGAGACCGAGTTCGTCAGTCTGCTGGCTTGTACTGCCAAGTCCACGGGGTCTTCCTCATCGCCACGAGAAGATACGATGGACTCACTCGAAGAAGGGCTTCTTGGTGATCAAGAGGATAACGAAGAGCTCACTGAAGGTGGTGTTCATGAGCGCAGCTCGTTGCTCGAAGCCATCAAGCGAACGAAGGAGCAGCCGCCGCCTGCGATGCAACTGGACGGCTACCATAAGATCCACTAGTCCATCGTGTTTGGACTGACTGTGGGAATGTCCACTATGTGTCTTGTTTTGCGGCGTTGTCCTCGGCCGCCGCTCGCTCCTGGGTGGCGTTGAACACCAGCAGCTGCAGTGTCTCATCTTTCAATTTCAGCAACTGCACCATTTTGCTCTTCGCCTCCTTGTAATTGTTCTCTTGGGACTTTGTACCAGCACTAATCCCATCATTACTTCCACCCAGCAACGCTTTCTTCACTTCGCCTGCAATGTAGAGCTGCAGGTCGCCTGCCAAGTTGAAGAACGTCTTGGCGTGGCTCTCAAACCCGTCGACCTCGTACAGATCCATCCACTGCCAGACTTTCAGCACCACCCAGCAGTCCAACGTCGAATGTGGTGCGTTCCCTAGACACGTGTGGAGGAACTTGGTCGCCTTTTTACCGCCAAACTGCTCGTTTACCAGAATCTGTTCGTGCCAGAAGCGCGCACACGCCATGGCGCTCATGTGGTCGTCATTGCCAAAGCCCCCGTATTTGCTTGTCTTGTTGGCTTGATCCTCATCGTCGTCATCGCGCTTGTACGCTTTGTCAGTCTTCTTCATCTTGACTGGCAAGTACACCTGGGCATGGCGTCTCGCGGCAAGCCTGAGCTTGTTCTTGGGCTGGAACGGGTGTAGCAGGTCCAGCAACTTGGCTTTTGCGAGCGTCACTCTCGCTTCGATCTCCTGGCGCTGCTCGATCTCCATGCGCTCGATGAGCTCCATGGCTCTCGGCACGTCAAACGTGCGCTTGTTGAGCACCACGTTCCAGAACTCTTGCTTTTGCTCGTGCTTGTTGAACTCGACGACCCAGGCGTACTGCACAATGTCGTGGAACTCGACGGTCTGCAGGTACAGCAGCCTCGTTTTCCGCACCGCCTTATCCACCACATAGGAGAGCTTAATCTGGAAGTCGTGGACTGCATCAAAGAGTGCCCTTGCGGGTGGCTCGTATCTCTGCCGCAGAATTTCGTCGTCGTCGAACGGCACGATCTGCTCCCAGTTAACGACCACGGACCTGTTCGCCAACGGAAGGAATACGACGACGAAGCCCGTGTGCAGCAGATTCTGGGTGGACAGGATCGAGCCCACGGCGTGTTCCCACTCGCCCTTCATCAGGATCTTGACGTGCGCGCCGTAGACGCACCACGAGCGCGCGGCTCTGAGCACCTGGGTTTTCTTCTTCTTGGTCCAGCGCCTCTTCTTTGAAATTGTTGAAATTGTCATCCCTTCACTATCGTCACTATGGACGATCCGGCGATGCAAGAACAAAGTCTGCCTGATTTTCTCGATCCGCTTCTGGCGCGCGACGATTTCCAGCTTCGTGTCGGATTTCAACGCGGGCGACATGCCAAACACGTGCTTGGCCCTGTATAGGACTGACGACCGCATCTTTTCGTCCTTGAGCCGCTGCGCCTTGGCTGCCTGAGTCTGACGAACCAATTTCATGTACTTTTTCCCATGCTGCCGCGCCACGAACGACCGAATCAACGCCTGGATCTTCGTCGCGCTCTCGTTGCGCAGTTTCTCATGTAATTCGCGCTTTCGGTGCTCTTCTTCGCGAAGCTTCCTTCGTTTCTCCAGCTGCTTCTGGGCGTTTGTATCGCGCAATTGCTCGGCGAGTTGCTTGAGGACCGAGAAGTAGCTCACGCGGTGGCACCTGTGGTGCTGGCGCTGGCCCTTAGCGTGGAAGGTGCTCAAGCAGCGCTTGCAGTAGACGTCCTCGCAAGTCCCACACTCCCACTGGGCGACGCGTAAAGAGCACTCGATGCACATCACCACGAGGGATTGGAACCGGTGGGTGGCCAGCGACTTCGAATACAGTGGTACCGCCACCAACGACAGTGTTGGTGTTGTGTCAGGTACCTTGACGCTACTGCTCCTCCTCTTGTTTGGATCTTCGGGCTTGTGGACATGCGGAAAGCAGGCGTCGCAGAACGGCACGTGGCCGTTCCCACAGTGGAGACACTCTCTTGTCGCGGTCTCGACCTGGCAGTGACTGCACACTGGGATCCGGCGCTTCTCGTGGCTCTGGAACTCTTGGCGCTTGTTGTGGTCGCGAGCAAAGCAGATCTCGCACATGGCGTCCTCGCACTCAACGCAGTACACCTCGGCTGGTACTTTAGTTCCTATGCTACTGCTGTCCTCATGGCGTTCACAGAACGCGTGGAACTCTTCGCCTGGGAACGGCAGCGGTATCACCTTGCTGCACACGACGCCCTTGAGGAAAATCGGGCGCCTGGTCACAATTTTCCCAGTCGTGATGTGCTTGAACCTGGCCGCGTGACCGTGATGGTCGACGTACTCGACAAACATGTTGGCGAGCGTGCTCTTTATCTGAACGCGGAACTTGTAGCGCCGGTAGCAGATCTGGATGCTGTTCGCATACTGCACCTGGCGCTTGTGCTCTTGTCGCTCTCTATGAATTATGAGGAAATGGTCGTGGAGCTTGCGCATTGCGATGCGGCTCGCGAACCTGCGCAGGATGGCGACACCCCAGAGAATGCGCTGCGAGCACTGGTCGTCCAACAGTTTCCGGTACTTGCTGTTTTGAAGCGTGGACGGCAGTAGAAATTGGTTCATGAACTTGAGGTACCTTGTTTGGTCCAACGCTGCGGCTTCAACGGGGTTGGTGGTGGTAGTGGTGGGGTGATAGTTCCCCTTGGGGTCGCGCTGCTTGGTTTGTTTATCACTACTACTAAGGGCGAATTTCTCCTGCCAGACCATGGCCATCGCCTTGTTGAACCGTGCGAACGAGATCGATCTTGCTTTCGGTTCCTTCATCTTCGTGAAGATCAGGTCAATCGTCTGTGTCGGAAAGCTCGTCTTGTCCACAAACGAGTGCGGCAGCGCCTTGAGAAAGCGTGTGAACCTGGAATTGTCGATCTCCGGAGAGCCTCCGGACGCGTTGCGGAACACTTCCTGCCAGATACCGTCGTAGCCCCTGCGCTCCCAGCCTTGGGCTTTGGCGCGATCGAAGCGGAAAAGTGACCTGTCCACACGCTTGGAGTCATCAGCCTCGTCATCGTTTGGACCATAGTGATCTTGCTTGGAATTGATAGCAGCTGGAGTAGCGAGCTCTTTGTTGACAAAACTCTGGAGCAGCAACTCGTCCTTGACGCGCTTGCGCGTGGCCTCCATCAGCACTTTGCCCGTCGTCTGCTCCTCCGCAAGGAACTGTTGTCTGCGCACCATCCTTTGCAGCCAGCGCCTGCCCAGAAACACCCGCGCGCACTTTTGGATCTTTGTAGCAGCGCGCGCGCGCTGGCGCTGGCACTCGAGTCTGCGCCGCTGGCGCCACTGGAGCTGCATCTTTTGGATCGCTTGCAACGCCTTCCGCATGCGCACAAGCTTACGGCGCGTCCGGAAGCCTCGCCAGAGACTCTGGATACACGCAGCGCTCCTGTGCACCATCAAGTTCCAGGCTTGTGCTCGACCCTGGATGCCTCGAATTCTCCTTTGGATACAGATCGCAGCGCGTTTCCGCTTTCTGTTGATAGCACGTCGCTGGAGCTCAAGGTTCCTAGCTTTTTCTTGCTGAAGCCGCTGGCGGAGCTTGATGCCTCGCCAGCGCGCCTGGAGCTTCATCGCAGCGTGCACTTCCTGGGGACTAGGACCTTCATGACCACTACCACTGTTATACTGACCGGGTACAACTTTGTCCTTGATGGTCATGAGCTGGTTCCAGGTCTTCTTGACCTGCTGATGGACCACCACGACACCTTTGTTCTTGTGCTTGCGGCGACGCTCTTCAATCTCCTCAATCCACCTGCGACGCTGTTCATCTCTCAGTCTCTGCAGCTGGGAGCGCACCTTACGAGCCTGAGAGCACCGCCACGCCCGCTGGATCGTCAGCACAGCATTGTGGACCTGGAGCAGGTGCCGAATGTAAAACTTGCGGGCCTGGCGACCGCGATACCGCGCCTGCACCTTGAGAATTTTGACTTTGTCCCTCTCAAACTGCGCGCGTCGCCGTCGTAAGCTCAGAATGCGTCTCTGCTGCCATTTTTTAAAAGCTCGTTGAATCGTGATGACCGCGCCTTGAATTTTCAGATTCTGCTTCCGTTCTCGCTTCACAATCTCCATCTGAACCATTTTCAACTCCACGCGACGGATCTTTAGAAGCAACCGCCTTTTACACCGTGCTTGGAAGCCGCGAACCTGCGTTTGGATACGGATCGCCGCGTCAGTTCGCTGTTTCTTGCGCAGTTGTACGCGCAGTGCGACCCAAAACGCTTGGCGCTCGCGCCAGAATTTCTGGATCTTCCTGGCTGCGTCAGTTTGCATCATGAGGCGATGCCGCTTTCTACGATGCGCGTAGTTTCGAATCGCAATGGTGATGACGCTCGCGCTCTTGTTCTGCTTGCTTGCGAGCATACGCAGCAGCGCAAGCTGCCGTCTGTGGAGTTCGTTTTTAATCTGCTGCAGCGTTTCCAGCTCTCTCACTGCCAGGATCTGTCGCCACCAGCACTGCAACTGCAGCGCTGCAGTCATCATTTCCTGAAATTTCAGGTTGGCGACCACCGTGTGCCACTGTTGCATCCCCTGAACGACCAGATTGAATTTCAGACGCGCGCCGACGCGAAACAACAATTCGGCGGCGCGCTGCTGAGCGGGGGACGCGAATTTGCCCTTCCCAAAGGCGTAAATAACCTCCAGAGGTAGAAATTGGCGGATCTCCGTGATCGTGTGCGCCACGTGGCTCTGCGCGACCTGTTCGTGAGCTGTCGTGCTCTCTTGTTGGCGGAGAAGGTGCTGATAGTGCTTGTTATAGGAGCGAGTGTCACTCTTGGCTTCGTTCAAAGTGTGGACTGGGATCTCCATATTGTTGACATCGAAATCCTCCATTGTCATGTGGATCTGCTCGTCACGAATGGTGCATTTAACTGGCGATTTTGCCTTGAGCGAGGTCTTCTGCTGCTGCTGTCCTGATAGTCGCTGGCTATTGGATTCGAGCGCAGTGCTGTTCAGTTTAACTAGTGATCCTGTTTGTTGTTGGATTAGAACAGCAGGTCTCCGCTGCTTTTCATTCGTCCTCTTGTGTCGCTGGACCTGCTGTCGCTTGAGCGTCTGGTAGATGCCGTGAGAGAGGTTCTTGCTCCCAGCAAAGTCCTCCATTTCCTGAATCTCCTGTAGGTCGTTGTCCGTTAGCGGCGGCAGGCGCGCGAGTTTCTGGCGCGTCCTCGGCGACATGGTCGTCAGTAGTGGGAGTACGACAGCAGTGTTGTTGCTGTTGGAAGAGAATTGCGATCTAGCGCTGAACTGCTGTTGCTGCTGGGAAGTCGGGGTCCAGGCATTAGGCTCGGAATCATTTCCATGCAAATCCGCGGCGTCATTTTGCATCGCCAACTCTGATGGCTGCACAGAGTCTTCTTCATCGCCATGTTCAAGGTCCTGAACGGCTTTTACGTCGGTCTCTACAGCTGCTTCCGCCAAAATGGCGTGCACCATCGCCGGTTGGTTGAGGTACTCAGAGAGCGACAACGTAGTCGTCTGGAGCTTCACGCGACTCGGTAAACCCATAAGAGGACGGTAAACATTGGGCAAGACTACTGCAGTGGGGGTATCTTCATCACGCGAGGAAGGATGAGAGTTGCTGCTGCTAATCGCTACACGTTGCTGCGCTCGTGGTCTCTTCCTTATCATTGCCTTATGGTCTTTCGTAGTAGCCTCATGGAGTACGTTGCTCTCCCGTTGTTTTCGCTGCGTGCTGCTGTTGTTGTGAAGAACGGAGGTCGATTTCTCCAGCACCTGTCGCCATTTCCTTGGTTCGAACGCCATGCAGCCGCCCAGGTCTGCTGCCAGTTGCAGGAACTCGTTCTGCGCATTCTGAGTTTTTGCCGCAGCCCCACTACGAGGCTCTCGTATGGTCGAGCACGTCGTTGCAGCAGTGTCGTGCATCACTGCTTGAGGGAGGATACCCTGGTGCCTCTACGCGTTTACAGAGTGCGCTTTGCTTTGCACCATCATCGCTCTCTTCTTGTGTAAGTGGGGAAGCGGCGTCACGAAAGGATTCCAAAAGGTCCCCATACAACTCACCAGACCGTTTGCTGCTGACACTGCCCCAAATAAATAGGCCAACCAGTCAAGCGGTTTCCCGTTGATAGTCGCTCGAAATATGTTGAGGCTCTTCGCCTCTCAGCAAACTTCGAGCAGTTAATCTATCAGTCAATCTACCGCGACGACCGTGTACCTCGGACGGATCTCCTGCGCGCCGGGGATCAGCACAGTCGATGGTACAACCTCTCGGTTCTGGCGGTCGCTCTCCCACTCTAACGATACAAATCCAAAGACCTCTCGCGCCGAGGGACTTCGGTACTCGACCGTGATCGCATGGAGTCTGCCCGCGTACAAGCTCACGTCTCCACTGATCTCAGTCGTCCCTTCAACCAACGGAGTGTTCAGCGCATCGACCACTGGGATCTGGTCGACGTACACTACACCGTAGGGATATACTTTCAAGTGGAGCGTGTACACCTCCGAGTACTTTGATTTCAAAAACCCTCTCCACTGGATGCGAGGATAGCTGCGCATCGTCTTGTCGGCCCTCCAATCAAAGTCGATCTTTGCGTCCACCACTTGAGCTGCTGCGGCGGAGCTGCCGACGAATCGCGTGGACTCAAAGTAGCTCCCGATGAGCCCCTGGCCGTGGTTGGCCACCAACGTCTGGATCTCGTACACCCCCGGCTGTTTCGCCATGTACGCGACGACGTACTCACCGGTGGAGAGGTCTGTAATGGTTTGTGGATACACGATTTCGGGTCCTCTGAGCACTACCACGAGGTTATCGCCACCGACGTCCTTTGGGTTGCTGTAAAAATCTCGCAGGGAGACCTTGTAGGTCTGCAGTTGGTTGACTGGAATCTGAGGCCCGAGTCCCGTGCCTCCAGTGATCACCGAGGTCAGTGCTGACGCGATGTTTGGATACACCCGCAGTGTCGAGCTTTTGGAGGCAAAGGTGGCTCCATCATCGACGCTGAGGAGTACTTGGTAGAGACCTGTCCGAGTCGCAGTGTACGTTGCCTCAAAGGTATCATCTTGAGACTTCGACACTGCGACATAAACAGTGGCAACGACCGGATCAGTTGGGGCTGTGCCTCCAAGACGAAGCTGCACTCGAGGCAGCGCCTGAATGGGACCACCTCTGCCTTCGATCGGGTTGGAGTGCAGATCACGAAGCTGAATGTTGAACGACGCTTCTTCACCTGCCGTCGCCTGGAAGAATCCGATCCCTGAGGTCGTTGACGTTGTCGCTAGCGGTGCATTCGGCTCGACAATGAGCGCGAACGGACTTTGCTGAATGTAATAAGGACGCAGGAACAGCGCCAGTGCGTTCCCGTCAAGTGCTTGATGCCCTGTGAGACTTGGATCCGTCGCCGCAATGACCATGGAAAACGTGCCGCTCAATATCGGAGAGAATGAGATCTCATACGTTGCGTTGTTGAAATCGACAATGTTGAGTGGGAAAGGCGTCACGTCCACAGGCAACTGGGGAAACAGGACATGAAAAGTGTCGCCGCCCACGAGTCTTCTGTTGCCGAATTGATCTCTCGTGATGACATGGAAGACAAACTGATCCCCTGCAGTTGCTCGGATTGTCGGCGGTGAAGAGGACCCTGTTGCCCGAGTCTCGCTGAGTTTCACTATCGAACTGGGCGGGAAATCGGCGGTGAACGACGGCGGATTCGCACTCGCGGGTAGGATGTTGAGACTCGGGACGTTGTTCACAATGCGCCAGGACGTGAAGCAGCGACTCGAAGGGATAACTTCGCGTTGTTGGGACAGACTCTGCCAAAAGAGACGCATTTTGCCATTCGAGAACTGCTTTGGCTTGGTGTAATTCAGCTCAATCGATACAAACTGGTTCGCAACCAGGTACACATGGAAAGCCTGCTGCTTGGACTGTGTGTGATTCGTATCGGGCCGCAGATTAGCGAGCAGCAGCGACATGCCGTTCACCGAGAGACTCACGCTGCCGAGCACCTCGATCTCAAAAGTGTACATCTCGCTGTACGCCGGTAGCAGAAAGCCGTTCCAACGCACACTGAAGGTCTCCATCGTGTCTGTCCAAGCCGGTGGACTCACTTTAAAGTCAAAATCGATCTGGGCATCTTGTTTCTTGAGCACTGACGGATTCATGAAGTCGGGGTTCGGATAATAGCTCGCATTCAACCCGCCTTTGAGTAAGATCCTTGGCTGTAATGGGAAAATCCCGGTCTTCAAGGGCCTGAGCCAGAGCGAATAGCTCCCATTCACTTCATCGAACACTGGTTTCTCCTGGAAGGCTCGGACTTCGTCGTCCCATTGGAACGCGTACCCTCCGCTTTCCAGCACGTTCCCAAAGGTATCTCTCGTCGTCAAACGAGTGGTAATCAACGCGCCTGCGGTATACACCAAGGGGGAAATTGTCGTCCCCAGTGGGGTAATCAAATCTAGCGACGTAGTGACAGGCGAGGCCTCTGCTGGGTACGTGTACATTGCAAACGGGCTGCCGAGCACGTCCACGCTGTCGAGCTGGACTTGGATGGCGTACTTCCCTTTGATCTGCAGCGCATAGCTTACAAAGAACTTGTCGTCGCCCAGGAACGACACTGTAAGACTAGATGGGACGGCGGTGGTCGTCGTCGCTGGCGCGGGTCCTTTGAACACGACCGTCACAGTCTCCTGTCCGGCATTCCGCTTCTCGTTATTGAAAGCGTCTCGCACGAACACGGTGAAGTTCGCACGCGCCCCAGCAATAGACGACACGAGTCCCGCCCCCTCCGCGAGACTGAGCGAGCCCAGCGCTGGTCCTGCGACCACGTCCAAAGCAAACGGACTCCCTGAAATCGGCAGCGACCAGCCACCACTGGAGGTTAGAATGACGTGCAGTCTGGAGCTGCCCACGTACTTCGCCGTGTACGTGCACGAATAGGTACCGGTGAGCAAATCGCTGCATGAGCCAGTCACGTTCGCCTTCCCAGAGAGCTCGACGATCACTTGGAAAGTGGCGCCGCCTTGCTTCACCAAGTTGCTGTTGAGATCTTGAGCTGTGACCTGGAATGACGCCTGGACGTTTGTAGCGGCAGAGGTTAAACCCGAGCCAGAGGCAGTGCTGGTCGTGCCGATGGGGGCATTCGGCACGACGCTGACTAAAAATGGAGAGTTGTTTACATCCACCGCGTCATTCAGCAGCACTCGGATGTTGTAGCTCCCAGCGATCCGTGGCGTGTACGTCAGTGTATACGTCCCATCCCCATTGTCCACTACTGAACCGGTTTCAATCGCCGATGTCTGAGTGGTGTGAAACGCTCGGATGGACAGCTTTGGCTGTCCTCCAATTGTGCTGCTACTGCCAACGTAAATCCTATTGTTGTTGATGTCTCGCGCTTCCACGAGCAGCGTGACTGCGACACCGGCGACACGATTCGCCAACAGCCCGTTGCCCGTCACGATGGACCTCGTCGCATGAATCGCGCCGGGTCTAACAACCATTTGGAATGGGCTCCCGTTGATCTTGACGCTGTTGATCCACACGTCGAGATTGTAGATACCGCTAATGAGCGGAGTGCACGTCACTTTGAAGGCCTCTCGAGCTGAATTCCAGGCAATCAGTGCGTCGTTCTGCTTGCTGCCGACCCCACCGAGGCTCTGGTCTGTCGTGAGCGTCAGTCTCGCTTCGAAGAGGTCGCTAGAATCGTTCTGGATGCGTCGCGGGTTTCCATAGACGTCCACAGGGAAGATCTCAAAGCTATACGTGTCCCCAGCGACCGAGCTCAGCACGCCTCGAATCGTGCTCATCGCCACGTCCGCAGTGTTCACTGGAAGAATCGACACGTTTTGGAAGGGGCTTCCTTGGATATGCTGCATCGAGTACAGACTCGACGCGGGGACGATCTCTTTCGCGGGACTACTCGCGCTACTCCAGTAAAGAGCCACCTGGGCATTCCCCGTCAGGTCCCGATAGTCAAGGACAATGGAGTAATACAGCGAGGCGTCCAGAGTGAGCGTCGCGCTGGCCTGGCTTCCTGTTGTGAACGAGTTGTCCCACTTGTCGATCAATAGTAAATCGCTGATCCAGAGGCGAACTTGGTCGTCTGCAGCAACAGAAAATGTCACGTCTCCACTTGTCTTCGGCTTGATCCGACCGCTCCAGCGCACGGAGACGTAGTCGTTGGCTCCGGGGAAGATCGCGCCAGTGCCCCACGTGAAATTGACGTTCCGGTCGATTCGCGTGATGATTGGGAATTTGCGGCCGTTCTCGCCGAGCCACGCGTCGTCGTAGTAGTCCCCACGAAGCCCGCCGGGGTACAAGAGGTACACTGCGACATTGAAGAGCCCCGCGTGCTTGCGCTGCCATGTGCACGTGTATGTCCCGTTGAGGTTGTCGACGATGCGGCCAAGCTTCTTGGACCGATACACTTCCCAGGACGCCTGGCCCTCAACGCTATCCGCATCGTCTTCAATGTCGGCTGAGTACGACTCCATGAGGAACAAGTCACTACCACCACTCGCTTTCTTTAACGCGCCGCTGCCTAGAACGCTCTGGATCTGGAACACGAGGTCGGTACCAGTAACCCCACCTTTCTTGAGCATTGTATCGGCATTCACGACGTATGACAAACCAGCATCCGTGAATGCCGTGTCGTCGTCGAGGATCGTCACGAGCGCCTGGCGCTGGTTGCCCAGATTCGCCGTGGTCTCAAGCTCTGGCTGGCGGAGTACCACGCGAAATGTCTCGTTCTGCTCGACGACGTGGTCGTCGTGAATCGTGAGCTTGAACGCGAGCTCCACGACGCCCTCGTCGAAGAACAACAGCTGCGAGGACGTGTAGAACGCTGTGGGGGAGACGTCACTCGGCGACGCACTCAGGTACTGGACGTCGTAGCGCACAGCAGCTTGGCCCAGCCCGCCTCCACTACGCTTCACAGTCAGCGTGATGTTCTGCGCGGCCTCGGCGATCGCGTATACTGGCGACCCGAAGGAGAAAACGCCCGCGTGTCCACACACACGATGGCTCACACTGAAAGGCTTGCATGCCCAGGCGGCATCGAAATTCGCGCCCTGAACGCACGTTCGACTGGATTCATTCAGGTAACTGCTGGCATTGGTACCCCCAGCCCCAGGCACCACTAGGGAGAACGCCTCAGCCTCGTCAAACACGCGCGGGTCCTGGCTCCCGTACGAGAACTTGAACGAGAACTCGCGCGTGACCTCGTCGAACGGCAGCGGTGCGTCCAGAAAGCGCGCTCCGCTCCGTCGCACCGAGTTGAGGAGCGGGTCTGCGCACTCGAGGCAGGACTGCGCATCGCAGACCAGGCACCGCGGGTCGTACTTCTTGCAGGACACTGTTACATAGAGCAGCGTCGATTGTGTCAGTCTCAAATGGGAATATGAATCGCAGCAGGATATGCAGCATATCGTCATTACTCACCACAAGTCTGGGTCGCTGGGTTGACGTAGAAGCCCTCCACGCAACTGAGACACAAGGTACTGGTGCAACTCGTGCAGAACGAGTCGAATTGGCAGAACTTCTGGCTGCAGTCGTCGCCCTTGCGGCTCGGGAAGCACGAGCATTTGCCCGTGGCGTAGTCACACGTACCGCCCTGCGAGCAGTCAACCGGGCAGCTTTCTGTAACCAACATCACCATCACCCGTGTCAGCTAGCAAGCCTAGGGTCAATCCTAGCTTCATGTCAACGAGGAAGGAAGCAATGCACAAAGTACTTACTCTTTGGATAACAGAGACTACCGCTCTTGAAGTACGAGGGCTTGCACTGCGTACAGTCGATCCCCGTGTACCCTTGGTTGCACACGCAGAGCCCATTGCGCCGGTCGCAGTAGCCGTAGTCGCGTCCGTGGCAGTAGTACTCTTCGTCGTTGATCGGGCCGACCATCCCCGGACAGTCCTCTAACAGCATTAACGATAGGCAACACGATTAGCTTGGACAGACGCACAGCGCGTGACAATAAACAACACAGCGGAGTATATACACGCACGCTTTAGGTTTGCGCTGAAGAAGACGCGCGGCGTGTCGGGCGAGAACGGCGCGCCTTCGTTCACGCGCTCCGGGTCTGGGTTCGCCGGGTCGCCGTAGTATCCAACTTGGCCATGCACGTAGGGCTCAAAGACTGCAGTGGGGGCGCTCGCGAGCTCGCTACTGGAGTTCAGTACACGGAAGCCCTGTGAGCGGAGACACAGGAGCCACGCCCATACCAAGACGTAGAGATAGAGCACCGGGATGCAGCAGCGTCTCGCCATCGATGCTCCAATGCGTTTGCGGATCAAATGTGAGCCCATCCATCCCAATCTGGCGAAAAGGCGTGGATCGGAATCCATTATTTTAACCAATCAAAGAGTAAGATGGTGAATTTCAGCCAATCGTGAGTCTGAAGATAAAGAGCTTAATATTTTGGCGCCACTTTGAAAAATATGGCGCGAGACCAAGATGAGCATCTTGATGAACGCGGTGGCGGATCGCACAAGCGCCGCAGAAGCCGCAGTCGTAGTCGCAGTCGCGACGGCCACGAGTCCCGTCCAAGAGCGGATCTGCGCCATGAAGTCAACTACAGCAGCAGACAACCAATAGAAACAAGACGGTATCCGCCACAGCCCCGTCCGCGCCATTGGTTTGCGAAGGAATACGACCCGATCCAGGTTGGAAGCATCGATGGCACTGACACAACGCCGCATGACAAAGCGCTAGGGCGTGCAGTGAACACGCGGTTCGATGCCTCGCGAGACCCAAAGATCGTCGGTGACCCGTACAAGACGCTCTTCGTCGGAAGGCTCAACTACGCGACCACCGAAGACTCGCTCATCGAGTTCTTCGCGCGGTTTGGGAAGATCGAGCGTGCGCGCATTGTGCGCGACGTCGTGACGCAGCAGTCGAAAGGGTACGCGTTCGTGGAGTTTGAGCGCGAGAGCGACTTCACGCGCGCGTATAGAGACGCGCACCGCCTCGAGCTCGACGGACGCACAATCCTCGTGGATTTTGAGCGCAGCCGCGTGATGCCAGGCTGGAAGCCCCGACGGCTCGGTGGTGGGCTGGGCGGCAGGAAGGAGTCGGGACAGCTCCGCTTCGGTGGACGCGACCATCCGTTCAAGCCGCCTATCGTGCAAGCGTACAAGAGCAATAGTTAGCCACCCTCTGGGTGGATCTACGAAAGGCTCTAACATGTGTTTACCATGCCAGCAAAACGATCTGTGGTGTAGTCTTCCTCCATGCACCTGGTCGCACACTCCTTGAAGTCCACTGATACATCGAACTAGTCTTGAAAGCCGATCCACTGAGTTGACGCGCAAGAAAGTCCTCGAGGGTCACGCGTCTCTCTTGAGGAACCCAAAGCGGTCCTTCGCGGATCTCTATTGAGTGCAGCAGATGCAAGCGAGAGCCGCAGGATGATACGTCAATTAGGCAGCAACAACAACGACAACAACAATTCTGCAGCTACTGTACCTTTCGCCATCGTGTCAAAGTCCATCTCGTTGTCGTCAAATAGCATCTATCCTCTGGCATTGACTACTATAGGAAGAACGTGAAAACAGGTCAGCCATCTAAAGCAAAGCAAGCGCAGTTCCTTAAGAAAAACGCGTTGGCATGCATTTATGTGCCAGCCACGCCGGCAGGTGTCACCGCCGCTGTTGCCTGCATCGCCCACACAACGGTGGTGGGCGTCCCGTTGCTACTGTCCAAGCAAGCGCTTGGTCAGCGAGGCGCAAACATATATCGAACTGCACACAAGATGCGCGTGTTTGACCACAGCAATTCATACACACACGCCCGCGCGCAACACAAAGCTGCTTTTGCTTCAACTTGCCATGGCAACAGCTATTCTCCATCCTATCGTTATTTTCACAATGACCCCCATTTGGGTTCAATTTGCATCAAGCACCACCAGGATCGTGGATTTCAACCAATTAGACATTGTTAGTTGTATTTTCAGCTAATGAGAGGTGCTCATCCAGATTAATTTTGAAGCAAACAGCGAATCAAAATATTGGTTACGCAACCATCTTGCATTAAGTCGCTGTTTGGCAGCTATAATAGTGGCCCCCCCCACCTGCTCTTCTTCTCTGTTTAAAAAATTAGCTATGCCCCTGTCCTGAATTTCGAAATTACAGTACTTTGGTTTCCATACAAAAAATGGACTGAATACCTGCACCGCCAGTCACAGTGTCGCTGGTTCGCACCTAATTTTGGGTTCAGCTGTACCCTTTCTCTCTCTCTCGATGCCCAAATTAGTGTGATGAACCTCTCTCGGTGCCCAAGTTTGTGTGGTGGACGTGTTTGGACATTCGAGAGCTTTGATTTGTGGATGTCTATTTTGACTTAATAACCGGCTCTATTTTGTCTATATTTTGAGTATAGTAGATGCTAAGCATTAAGTTTAGTAGATTAATGGGAACTCTGTGTCTACTTTCGTTATTTTCGACGCGCAGGGGAGGGGAGTTTCTGGAGAAAAGAAGGCAGGACAACCCGCTTGCTCGCCCGCCCGCCGCAGTAATTGATTGACCAACTACAATCCACAGCAAGCGCCGCTCGCTCGCCCGCTCGCCGTCGCCGCGCCCCATTTTCCCCGTCACAGTCGCGCCACCTTCACCTCTGCGCGGGCTCGGGTCGCTGCGCACTGCAGTAGTCGCCGAAGACAGCGAGACCGACCGGTCAAGACGCGCTCTGGGTGCGCGTGTGTACGTCGTGCGTGCGTGTGTCGATTCGATTATATTCGATCGATCGAGTGATCTGCAACAGCAAAGGCAAAGAGCACGGCTCACGAATAAAAGCGATTCGCTTTGCTTTGTGCCAGGCGATTTTCGTTTAGGCTTGAGCTTTTCATTCTCTTCTCTTTCCCTCTCTTTGTATCGGCTTCTTCTTCACGGTACGTGTCTGTCTGTCTGTCTGTCTGTATTTGAGCAAGAATGAATGTATGTGCATGTTGTGTATCGTAGCTCTTGCTGGTGGAGCGGATTGAAGAATGTATGAAGAGCTCACTTGACTGGTGGTTGATGGAAATTGCAGAGCGTGGCAAAGAAGGCGACTCAAGAAGCAACCAAGCATCTTCGCTCTCGTTACACGACTTATAAATTCGTCTCTCGTGGCGAGGTGAACAAAGCGCTTTCTCGGCTGAATCTCAAGGTGAGTGGGAAGAGAACGATACGCAGTGGAAAGTACTGTGCTCACTCTTTGGTTTTTTTGTAATTGTGTTTACTTGGTGCACCAGCAGAAAGATTACGATGGACTCACATTCCTTCGTCGGAGATTTCGGCATGGGGCTCCCCAGCGACAATCGGTATTTGAACCAGTTCAACCTCGGCGGTGGCGGCATGGATCTGAATACCACCGGGCTGGACTTTAGCGGAGGCATGATGATGATGGACACAACTTCAATGCTCGGTGGACCCGCTGGCGCCGCGTCTTCGGCTGGCATGATCGACTTTCCTGATGAGCTGAATTCTCCGACCAGTGCGTCCAGTACTGCGGCGACATCGGTGACCCTGTCCGGCGCGCTATCCACCTCATCAGCAACTACTGTCGATGCTATCCCGTTTCCAGCGTCTCTGGCAACCGAGTCGCTGAATGCTATCCCGATGGACCCGATGCTTGGCACAATGCAGAACAACAACCGCGTCCAGCAGTCGAGCAACAACATGATGGACATGAACATGGGCATGGGCATGAATGCGGGGATGAACGTCGGCATGAACCCAAGCATGCAAATGAACATAAACCCCGCGGCAGGATTTGTTCAGGACCCCAATCAAATGTTCATGCAGAACTACAATCTGCAGCAGCACAACATGATGATGAACCCGCAGGCGCAGTTTTACTTTCAGCAACAGCAACAACAACAACAGCAGTACATGCGCATGCTTCAGCAACAGCAACAGCGACAGTATCAAGCCATGCAACAACAGCAGCAGAATGCATTGTTGCAACAGCATCAAATGCAACCGCAAGCGCAGCAACAGCCTCAGCAACCGCAGCAACCGCAGCAACCGCAGCAGCAGCAACAAGCAACTCAAGCTCTTCGACAGCAAGTTTCTCAGCAGCAGCAGATGTCAATGCAGCCAACGCCGGTTTCCATGGGTCCCGCTACACAAACGACTCAACAACCAGCTCAGGCACGACCAAATCAGACTGCAATGATGCCAGCAGCAACAACTGTCCAGCGACAATTTAGCAATCCCAGTGCTACTGCTCCAACTCCAGCTCCAACTCCAGCTCCAGCTACTGGGGGAGCAGCTCTACCGCTAGCGAATGGAACTCCTGGTGGACCAATCACCGGGGCGCCGCGAGCAACGTGGCACTCTCCTGCTGACCAAGCGCTGAGGAAGGAGATGCTGAACCACATTATGCGAGTTTTGCGAAGTCAGGGGTCGAACGCACCGCCAAATTGGCTGCAGAAGCTCCCTGAAATGGCGCATCGATTAGAGGACGAGTGTTACCGGATAGCAGGGTCGAGGGAAGAATATGCGAATACGAGTACGCTGCAGACTCGTCTGAAGAACATTGTTCGTGCAGCTCAGAACCATCAGCGAGTGACCCGTTCCACGACGCCAAATCCATCGGGTACGTCCGCAGCGAACACTCCGAACGCTGCACCAGCTGCGGCGCAGCCATCAACTGCAACACCGATTCCTTTTCCAGGAGTTCAAGCTGTGTCGACTACCCCAGCTGCACCAACTGTGACTCCAAAGGTACAAGCTGTCGCTCAAGCAATTCAAATGCCACCTGAGTTACAAGATCCACCAACGAAGCAGCAGCAGCCTTTGAAGATGGAAGCCACCACTCCACAATCGCAGTCGTCGTCTTCTTCATCGTCAATTATTGATGCGCTCATGTCTGACAAAGTGACGATGCCGGAGTCGAGTATCTCGCCGTTGGCTCAAGCACCACCAACCGACATGTCGAACGCGTCAAACTCTGCTGCCGCCATTGCTGCAGCGAACCGGAACAGATCGGCTCAGATCATTCGTCAGTTCAAGGCAAAAGCACAGCAAGTTACGTCGGCTTTGGATGAAACTCAAACGACCGAGTACCACAACAAGCTCAAATCGATGACAAGCAGCGATATCAAGACTGCTGGCTCGAAAGAAGTGCTTCAGCGACAGCAGCAGAGACTTTTGCTGCTCCGCCATGCGATGTGGTGTAAAGCAGCAGAAGGTTCCTGTACAGCTACGTTGAGTTGTGGTGAAATGAAGCGTCTCTGGCAGCACATGGGAGCGTGCCAGCACACGAACTCATGTTCATACAGTCACTGCATCTCATCGAAGTATGTGTTGTCTCATTTCCAGCAATGTACCAATCCAAAGTGTCTGGTCTGCCAGGTGGTCCGGTTTCCTGTGGAGGTGAAAGAAAAGAACGGATTCCTGATGTTAGACGCCGACAGAGCGCTGCAGCAAATCTACGCGGTGACGCAGCGACGCCAGCCTCAAGCGGTGACTCCGACTCGTCCGCAAGTGAACCCAGCTGCTCCAAATCATCCTCAAAGTGTGCCGCAGCAGCAGTTGCAACAGCCTCCAGTCTCTGGTGCCCCTCAGCAAGTGCCAATCCCAATGCCTCCGCAACTGCAGCAAAATGGAACCAGCCAACCATTCCAGCAAAATCAACCACAGCAACCTAAGTCTGTTGGCGATGGCGCAGGGGTGCCCGTGAACGCTGTGCCTGGCAACTCCATGGTTCAGCCGAACAATGGAGCTCTGGGCTACAATGGTGCTGGTGTGACTCCCAATCCAGCGTCGATGGTGCGTGCTCCTCAAATCCAAGTCCCAACCGCTGGCAACGCAATACAGGGCAATCAGTTGCAGCAGCAGGGGGCTATGATGGGGCAGAATGCCAACATTCAGAGCAATGCAACTGGTGCTGCCGCTGCAAACTCCGATGCGTTTGTTGCAAGCCTGACGGACGAGGACCGACGACAATTGACAATCATCCAGCAGAAGCTGCAAGGTTGGAGCTTCGATCAGCTGAACGGTCACTGCAAGAAGCTGGAAAGCCTGGCGGAACAGATCCGGACGCAGATGAATTCGATCATGAACGAATGCCGTCAGCTCCTGCAGCGATCCAACACGACGCAGGACTTGACAGTGAAGGGGCAGTTTGAGAAGCAAGTGAACGAAAAGAAAGTGACACTGAAGAATCTCGATGTGAAATACAAGCGATGCAACCAGCAGCGACGGATTGTCAAGCACATTATCAGTACGCGATCGGCTACTCCTTCCGCCGGGGCTCCGACTTCGACGCCTGCATCAGGTCCAACGATGCCAGTGGCTTCATCCGCGATGAGCCAACCTCCTACGAATATGATGCAGCCAATTGCGATGCCGCTTCAAATGCAGCAAGGACCACCACCGCAGCCGTTCAACGCGCCTCTCCAGCAACAACCGAACCCTGGTCCAACGCCTCAGCAGCCGATGGTGATGCCACCACAGCAAGCGCCTCCAGCCACGCAAAGCGTGGTGAAGCAATCGCCAGATGACATTTTGGGTGAAGAGATTCAAATGCCAGCGGGAATGGACATGGGCTCTGCAGGGATGCCGTTAGAGATGCCTCCTGATCTCCAGGAACCAGCTTCAGCCGGTCCGTCAAGTTCTACACCATTAGCTGCCTCCGCCCCAGGAGCTCAGCAAGCGATGAAGAAGGAGCTTCAACCAACACAACCTGAACCGGCAGTGGCTCCACGCCAGGCGCCGAATGCAGCGTTTCAGGGAAAGAAACCTGGTGATGAAGCCGCTGCAGTAAACCCACTGACGATGAACAACTCGAAGCTGAACGCGATGATGAAGGAACACCGACGTATGGACAGTGTTGGTGCAGTGAAAGCCGAGCCGACACGTACAGCGAATCCTGCTAATTCTTCAACACCAAAAGACGAGAAGGTCGAGGCGAATGCAAGTGCGATCGTGCCGGTGGCAGCCGCAATTGCTGGGGCGGCGTCAACAGCTCCAGCTGCTGCAGCTGACGCCCCCACTTCGATGCTGAATGAGCTCAGTAACGAAGACCTGGAGGCGCACATTGAGTCTTTAGTGACGTACTACAATGCGACGATGTCTCCAACCCAGTTGAAGAAGCGTCTCGAAGGTTTGTTGAAGGGAATGATGGAGCACAAGTTTGGTTGGGTGTTTAGCAGTCCAGTTGATCCAGTGGCACTGGGCATCCCGAACTACTTCAAGATAATTCGACGCCCTATGGACCTTGGAACGATCAAGAAGAAGCTAGATCTTGGGATCTACAAAAACCTGCACCAGTTTGCCAGCGACGTTCGGCTAACGTTCAACAACGCGAAGACGTACAACAGCGAGGAGCAGGACGTGTACAACCTTGCGAAGGACATGCTGGCAGACTTTAACGCGGAGTTGCGCAAGCTCGAGGTGGAAGTGAACGAAGAAGAGCGTGCTGTGCGAGAGAAGGAGAGCTCGTGTCGTCTGTGCGGTGTCGAGCGAATGGTGTTTGAACCGGCTGTGCTCTACTGTAATGGAGAGTGCAACAGTCGCATCCGCAGGAACTGCTACTACTATTGCTCGTCTGACAACAAGTACCACTGCTGTCATCCTTGCTATGGGAACCTCACGGAGACTGTCAAGCACAACGAAGGTCGCGTGTACAAGAAGTCGGAGCTCTCTCGCAAGAAGAACGACGAAGTGCATGAAGAACCATGGGTGCAGTGTGACACATGCAACCGCTGGGTGCACCAGATTTGTGCGCTGTTCAATGGCAAGATTGATGCGGAGAAGAAGCCTCAGCAAGTGAAAAGCGAAAATTCCAAGGGAAACCCAGCGAGTTCCAATGGCAGCAGTTCAGGACCATCCGGACCAGCGTCGACAGCGAAGGCCAGTGAAGGTACAGTCGTGTCGGCGCATTCAATTTCGTCAACGCCAGGGAGTGAGTTCCTGTGCCCCGAGTGTCTGCTCGACCATCGCAAGAAAGAGCCACAAAAGTACAAGATTGGTCGTCACGCGTTCAATGCGAAGGACTTGATGCGCACGAAGCTGTCGGACTATTTGGAGCGAAGGATCTACAAGGCGCTGCAGGACGAGCGCGAGGACGAAGCCAAATGGACAAATCAAGATGTGAAAGACATTCAAACTGCGGAAGCGCTGACAGTGCGCCAGGTGTCAAATATCGAAAAGCAGCTCATGGTGCGTGACAAGATGTTCCAGCGGTACAAAGACTCGCACAAGTACACATACGAGCACCGCTTCAAGTCCAAGTGTATCTGTATGTTCCAAGAGATCCATGGCGTGTCGGTGCTCCTTTTTGGTATGTACGTGCACGAGTTTGACGAGCAGGAAGCGGACTGCAACTCGCGCCGCGTGTACATCTCGTACTTGGATTCTGTCAACTACTTTGAGCCGCCGCACTTGCGCACGAAAGTGTACCACGAGCTGCTGATCGCGTACATGGACTTCGTGAAGCAGCTGGGGTTCCATACGGCGCACTTGTGGGCGTGTCCACCGCTGAAGGGCGATGACTACATCTTGTACTGCCACCCGGAGAGCCAGAAGACGCCAAAGTCTGATCGTCTGCGCCAATGGTACGTGGACATGCTGGTAAAGGCGCAAGCTGAGGACGTGGTGTGGCAGATCACAAACTTGTACGACGACTTTTGGCGCGACGACAACTCGGCGTGCGCGCTGCCGTACTTTGAAGGTGACTACTGGGTGGGTCTGGCTGAGGATCTAATTGAGAAGATCGAGTCGGAGAAGCCCAAGAAGGCGAAAAAGGCGAGCGCAACCAAGCGAAAGACAGCGGGTACGAAGAAAGGCAGCAAGAAGTCGAAAGTGAAGAAGACCAAGCGACGCAAGACGGGACCGGGCGTTGGCGAGAATGATGGGGAGAATGGGAACTTGTCGGACGGCGACGGTGACGACGATGACAACGACACGGGCGAGGAAGACAACGATAGCACAGGCGGCAATGGAGAGAAAGCCAAGAAAGAGACTCCGATCACATCGCTGGATACAGTCGACCGCACGATCACAGACCCGTTGATGGTGAAGCTTGGCGAGGTGATCGAGCCGATGAAAGACGATTTCCTGGTGGTGAAGCTGCATCCTTGCTGTCGCGTCTGCAACACGACGGTGTTACAGGGTGCAACTTGGCAGGACCTCAAAACCAAGACCGAGGTGTGTTTAAACCCGAAGACGGTGCAGACTGTGCTCTGCGATGCGTGCTACCAGAAGGCAAAGCTCACACCGAAGCTGCAGACGCGACTGGCTGCACTGACGCGTGTGGAAATGAACATCCCGCTGAAGATCACAGACCCGGACGAGGTGAAGGACAGCGAGTTCTTCGACACGCGCCAGGCGTTCCTGAGCCTCTGTCAGGGCAACCATTACCAGTTTGACGAGCTGCGGCGCGCGAAACACTCGTCTATGATGGCGCTCTACCACCTGGGCAACCCGAATCCAAACGCGTATATTTATGAATGCAACGCGTGCACGCAGGACATCGTTACGGGCAACCGCTGGCACTGCCACACGTGTCCGGACTTTGACGTGTGCGACGCGTGTTACGAGAAAGAGAAGCACGAGCATCCGCTCGAGATGATCCCAACCAGCGGCGCGGCAGGCGGAAGCGGCGGCGCGAATGGCAGCGGTGCGAACGGCGCAGCGTTGACCGAAGAGCAGCGCCGCCTGCGCGAGCACCGCGCGAAGAACGTGCGTCTTCACATGCAGCTGCTGGTGCACTCGAGCAGCTGCGCAGACGGCAACTGCGGTTCGTCGAACTGCGAGAAGATGAAGGAGCTGATGCGTCACGGCGCGCAGTGCAAGCTCCGCGCGTACGGCGGGTGCACGATCTGCCGCAGGGTGTGGGCGCTTTTGCAGCTACACGCGCGCCAGTGTCGCCAATACGAGTGCAAGGTACCCCGTTGTCACGATCTTCGCGAACACGTGCGCAAGCTCCAGCTGCAACAGCAGCTCATGGACGATCGCCGTCGTGCGGCTGTGACGCAACAGTACCGCCAGATGCAAGGTGGCGGTGCTGGCGACGAAAACGGAGCCCAGGAGCAGCCGAACGGGAGCGCTGAGGACGAGTCGATGGGAGCATGACGAGCGTGATTCTGACAAGAGGGATGCGTGCGTGACGATGTGTGGAGCTGCTCGTGTGTAGTAGTAAAGTTATATCAAGTGGGGGAAACAATTGCTGACAGTTAATTTTTTGAATAGGACAATAGGAAAGCTAGGATTCGGTGGAACAGAGCCGAGAGCGAAGAAACGTGTGTATGTGTATGCTTATATAGCGCGTTATGAAGACAAAACAGAACAGAGATGATAGAACGTCGTATGTTTATTCTCCGGTTTGCATGCGCATTGCGATGGCATTGTTCTCTCTCTCTCTTTTTCTATGGACAGGAAACCAATCGGTTGTGTCAGCGCTAAACGGTCTATGCGGTTCGGCGACTAAGACGCTTCTGTCGTCGGCGGACGTGCGAGCATGGACGCTTGCCGTGGTTCGCCTGTCGTTTTAGATTGCATACTGATTAGCACCATTATCTCTTCACCAATAGATGCGCGATGCTTTCAATTCAGGCGTCTCACCTTTTTTGGGCGGCGAGCGTTGCGGTTGAGCAGCTCCATGGCGATTGGCGTCTCTTCCATCAGGCGGATGCGCTCAAACGAGGCCTCGAGCGACTCACGTACGTTAGCGTTTGCGAAACGCAGTGGCGAAGCATTAGCAGTGGCAGCGATGTTGTTCAAGAACGCTGGCTGGCGGGCTGCAAATCATCACAGGCATCAGATAGATGACAATGCACATCCACACATGTCCACTTGCTCGTTCTCACACAATGTTGCAATGCAGGAAGGGAACTCGAAGCGAAAACAATATGCACGGACAGATCGAAAAGCGCTCTATGTGCGTATTATGTTCCAAGACGTACCGACAGCGGAGGAGGCGAGTGTCCACGGCGCGAAGGCGCTGCGCAGAGCTGGCGCGACGATGCGGCTTCCGCTCATGTTCGTTGCTTTGTGCGTTTCTGACGGATTTTGATGGCGCTAAGAGCAAAAGGAGGCAAACCTCTATCTATCTATACAACGCATTTTACTGTTTAGAAAGATGCCTCTATTTTTGTTCACTGTCACTAATGGATATAGTTCAGAGAAATGAAAAAGACAGGCTATAGTTACAATGGTATTTTCTCACGCCGTTTTGAGATATCATAGTATTTTATATAGTAATAGAGATTCATGGATCTCAAATCATTAAACTACGATTATGGTTTTGGCTTAATATAACCTCGTCTTCACATTTGACCTCTACTAAAACCTCAATCTGCGTTAAGGTTTTGAGGTGAATTTTGTGAAAATGTTGGTCAAAATGCTTTCATTGTGAATTTCGCTTCACAGACAAAAAATCACGTTTTATTGGCTGAAAATATACGAAATGCGACATCATTGGTGGAAAATCGTGATTTTGCTGGTACTCGCCTTGCAAATTGATCGTTATAGGTTCACAAAATTTACAATGTGGGGTGAGCGCCAGGACAACATGACAGTAGCGAAGGCGATGGCAGCGGCGGCGGCTTCGCGGCGCGTGTGCTTCCTAACGGACGTGGAGGGCAACTGGGTCTACGTGCGCAACTTCGTGCGCCAGTCAACGTGTCTGCGATTCGCCGATCAAGCGCACTCACAGACAGCAACAAGAGCAACGAGAGCAGCAGCACAAGCGGTAGCTGAAGAGCAACTGGAGCTGAATGACGACTGCTTTCTCGTCTTCGGAGGCGACGCTGGCGACAAAGGCGGCGAGACTCTGCAGTGCGTCCTTCGTATTGCCCTTAGTTGGTGTTTCTGTTGTCTCGTCGTGGTCTCTGACGTCTGTTGATGTGTGTGCGTGTGGATGGATAGATGCTATGAGCAGCTGGTGCGGCTGAAGAAGAAGTATCCGGACCGTGTGGTGCTGCTCGTGGGCAACCGTGATGCGAACAAGATGCGCCTCACGTCTGAGCTGGATGACAACGAGATGGACTTTGACACGATGGCGAAAGGTACAGTAGCTGCAGAATTGTTGTTGTCGTTGTTGTTGCTGCCTAATTGACGTATCATCCTGCGGCTCTCGCTTGCATCTGCTGCACTCAATAGAGATCCGCGAAGGACCGCTTTGGGTTCCTCAAGAGAGACGCGTGACCCTCGAGGACTTTCTTGCGCGTCAACTTAGTGGCGAAGCGAAGAAACCGCAATCTGGTGATACGGGCGACAGTGACCAAGTGACAGAAAAAGTGAATGATCGATTGCTCCAGGCAACAAACACGAAAGTGAATCGACTCCAGTGGATGCTGGAGCACACGATGGGTGCGCAGGGTGATTTCGAGAGGCGTCGAAAAGAGATCGCCTCGAGAGTCAACGACGCCTCAGAGACAACAGTAAGCGACGAGAGCGTGTTGCAGTCGTATCTGGACAGCGTTCAGAGGGGTGGCGTGCTTCGAGAGTACCTTGAGTTGGGAAGCCTCGCGTTCGTCGCGCACGACACGTTGTTCGTTCATGGAGGGATCATCGCAGGCGCTAATGGTGGCGTATCTTCTCTCGGTCGAGTTCCCAGTGCGCCATCAACCCATCTTCGATCAGTTTCAGAGTGGGTCGAGGAACTCAACGGATGGTATCGGAGCCAGGTACAAGAGTGGATCGACCAGCCAACGTGGACTCCAGATCACACTACCCGTGGCGGAAACGATTTGCTCAAATACACGCTTCCAGATTACCCAGCGAGCGTGGTCATGGGGAGACACTTGCAGTCATCCGGGATGCCGACCCAGTTACCAGCAGACTTGGTGCAGATGCTGTCGGAGAACGGCATCAAGCGGCTGATTGTTGGCCACACCCCGCACGGTAACTGTCCGACGGTCATCAAGCAGAAGCGATCTGCTGCTGCTGCTGCTGGCGATTTGAGCTCTTGCTTTGAAGAAGTGATCATGTGCGACACCAGCTATAGCAACATGAAGGCGGACGACAATCGCGGCGATGCTGCAGCGGAACTGGTCCTCGATTTCGACGGACGCGTGCATATTCATGGCGTGCTGGAAGACCAGCGGCCGATTGCGTTCACTTCAGACGATCCGATAATCGGCCGAGAGCTTCGCGACGGAACTCAGGTGAAAGCAAAGCTGACTGACACAAGAGACAGCGAAGAGGACGAGTTTCTGGTCTACTCTGTGAAGAACGGCTTCGAGTACACGTACCAGTATCGAAAGCTGCACGAGCTTGAAGAGATCGGCTTTCAAGACTGAAATGGTCGTTTGTTGGGAATGGAGTTGTATTTCTACAGCTCGTGGAAAATACAATACAAGTTCTGATATTTGGCGATGGCGTATTTAGCTCCCAAGAGATGAATCGCTGACGCATGTTGCCAAATGCGAGAGGAATTCGAAACTCAAAAGTCTTGTGTTACACTGAATAGCTAGTGAACATGGGGAACTCGGTCACCGTCTCATGGAGCACGATGGTAAAGAGCGCTGGGATCACGAGATCCACTCCAGATGCCACGCTCACATCGTATCCCACAGCTTCAGGTGTCCACGCAATTGTCCCAATCGGCTCGCGGGTCTCCTTACTTCCACCGCCACGAGTCAGCCACATCACCACTTTGCGCAGCTTCCAGTCGCCGTTGACTGAAATGGCAACCTTCTTGCCCGAGTTCGGATCCGTGAGCTTGAGCTCCATCTTCAGTACGTCATGGTGAATGTTTGACGTGAGCTTACAGAACTTCTGCTGCTTCTTGTGACCGTTGCTTCCGTCGTTGGTGTCTGGCGCTGTGAGAAGATAATTTTTGTCGTAGACGAGCTCTTTCTGCATCTTCACGACCGGTCTGCTGTGCGCGTCCACGAGCATGCGCTCCGTCCAATCAGAAGACAAATTCTTTTGATCGTAGCGGAAGAGCAGCTCTCCCGTCGCGTAGTCAAACACGGAGAGATCTTTCTGAAATGGCTGCTCGATGCGGAGTCTTGTCACATTCGCGAGCACCAACGGAGAAGTAGTCGACGACGAGTCTACGAGCAGATCTGAAGAAGGAAGAGCTACGACCTCGTGAGTCTGAGAGACGAGCTCCACGTCCACAAGGTGTCGCGAGGCTGCTGAAGAGTGCTCGTTGCCCATTGTGCAAAGCAAGTTGCCCTCGCTGATGTCTCTAGCTGTGGAACTCTGGGTCTTGTGTGTAAGTTAGAGAATGGCCATCGTATTCGTACATCGCAGCTCAGCGCGGAATGTATCCACCAGAGAAGGACAAAGAGAGAGAGAGAGAGAGAGAGAGAGAGAGAGAGAGAGAGAGAGAGAGAGAG
>JALBYZ010000195.1:0-45233 GCA_038050575.1 Globisporangium mamillatum | reverse complement strand
CCCAAGAAACCACAGATCATGTCAGCGTACTCACGGATCTCGTTCACTTGGTCCGGATCCTCTTGCATGATAATCTGCACGAGCGTCGCAACGTAGTCACAGTAGAAGCACTTCTTGTCGTCCTGAACGTCCACAGCACGGTTGTTCACCACAAAAGCAGTCAACGCCTTCTGGAAAGACTCAGCGTCAGCCTTCGACTTCGAAGTGCAGTACTTCAAGCCGACACAGATGTCGCGAGGGTGCTTGCCTTGCTTCAGCTGGTCAATCATCACATCAAACTTGTCGACGTACTGGTGGCAGACGTTGTCTGGACCCAAAAAGCCGCAGATCATGTCCGCGTACTCACGAATCTCGTTCACTTGGTCCGCGTCCTGCTGCAGAATGATCTGCATGGCGATCGCGATGTAGTCGCAGTACAAACAGGTCTTTTCGCCTTGACTGGTGAACGTGAACGCAGTCACCGTCGTCTGAGTAGAAGCATCGATAGCGCTAAGCTTCGCACCACAGTACTTCATCGCCGCACAAATCTCGCGAGGGTGTTTCCCCTTCTTCAGCTGGTCAATGACGATGTCCAACTTATCGACGTACCGGTGGCACTGGTTGGTATCGCCCAACATACCGCAGATCATATCCGCATACATGCGGATCTCACCAACGTGGTCAGGGTCCTCCTGCAAGGCAACCTGGATCAGCGTAGTGACATAGTCACAGTAGAAACACTTCTTGTCGTCCTGGCTCATGTCACGCTGCATGAGTGGCATGAGCGCGGTCAGAGCTTCTTCAACAGACGCATCTGGAGCTCCGATCGCGAGCGCATTGTCCTTCTTCTTGCAAATGTTCAGCGCTTCACAGATCACACTCGGCTTCTTGTCCTGCTTCACCCAGCCGACGATCTTGTCGTAGTTCGTCACGAGCAAGTCGCACTTGCAGTCTTTCGGGGAAATCGTGCAGCCCCACTTGATGAGTGTGCGCACATTGTTCAGCTGAGATGGCATGATTTCGTTGACCTTGGCCACAACGTACAAAATGTGCACGCAGTAGGAGCACGCATGGTCCTCGCTCTCGTCCTTCACGAGCACGTTCGCGGTCAAATCAGACAGCTGCTGCAACTGGTTCTTCTTCTCACACATCATGATCCGGAGACAGACTGTTGCTGGATCAGTGCCGTGCTTCAGCCAGTCCACAATTTGGTCGTACTGCTTGAGGAATGTGTGGCACATGGAGTCTTCCGCCATCGAGTCGCAGATGTCGCCAATGATTTCACGTACAACTTGAACTTGAGACACTTCTTGGGCAAGCGCTTGGACAATCATTTGCACGAAGCGCTTGCAAAGCTTGCACGATAATTCACCTCCCACTTGCTTCGGCTCGGTTTCTTGGTCCTTCTCGTTCACAAGCACGCACACTTGCTCATCCGTGCGTCCACGAGTCATAAACTGGCGCACCGCGTCTTCCATGTCGAGCACACGGTTGCACTCGTCCACAAGACGCGAATTTTCAAAGTCGTCGCACGACGCTTCATCAAAGTAGTGCAGCGACATGACTTGGAACGCGCGCTTGAACGGCGAGCGCAGACGCTGCGAGAGCTGCTGTCGCTCTTGCTTTAGCTCGTCCTGCTCGTGGAACACCTTGAGCGCGGTCAGACACGCCAGTTGCTGTTCCTGGCGTGTCAACTCCTGCGCTTGCTCTCCTTCTTCTTGCAGTGGGAAGAGGAAGCCTTCAATGTCGTCTTCCTCGCCGTCGTCCAGAATCACGATCTGCACAGGCGCCGTCTGTTGAGCGTTCTCCTGCGTCGGTTCATCAAAGAAGAAGCGCTGCACGAGCGCGCTTGAGCGCTGCAGCTCCTGCGTGATGAACGAGAAGAGTCCATCGTTGCCATTGTTGTCGTACTCGCTGTTCGCAGCCGCTTGGTCCTCCGCCGTGGCGCCAGGGACGTGGGCCGCCGCAGCCGCGCAGGCGGCCACCGAGAGCGCGAGCACGCGCCAGAGCTTCATGGAGATCTTGATCTTCCTTCTCGTTGGTGATTGAATCACTCGCCCGATCCTCTTGCTTTCCTTCTTTCGCCTTGGCTTGTTCTTCTCTTTGAGCGGAAAAGAGATCTGCTTGAAGAAGGCAGGCGAGACACGTAGGACGGAGGTCATTTACGACTCATCAAGGGAGCCCCATGGTGTGGATGATATACAAGCACAAAGTATAAAAGCTGGTCGTGATGGCGAGAGAAACTGGTTGGGTGAGCAAAAGGCTGTGTTGTACTCAGCTTTTGTAAGCCAACCGGCGCAACGAACCAGGCAGAAGGGGTGTCATTTTACGGATTTTAATCTGGAGCGATATGATAGGTGGAGAGCATTAGACTGTGCTGAGGTGGAACAAATGTGTTGGACTCAAGCACACGCTCAGCACGCGCATGCCAGAGTGACGGTCAGGGGCTTCTATTGAGGTGTGTCATTCCAATCCTGAAGCGACGCAGCCAGAAATGAGTTCAACATCACCAGCTGCTGCTATCGCCAATTGCATATTGCCTACTGCTGCTTGTTGTATAGAAAGAAGGCTTGCGATGGCGTCAAGGCTCCTGCCGTCTTCTCCTTCGATTGCTGCATCACGCACTACTGCACGCACTACTGCACGCACCATGGCGACTGCTAGCGGCGCGTCGTCAACGATGAGCGACGAGGGCGAATCCTCACTGCAGGGCTTTGAGAAGCTCTTCGCGTCCGTGCTGGACCCTCAGACCCAGGACAACCACCAGCGCCACCTTGCGCTCGCAAAGAACGTGATTTTCCAGAATGAACATGGGTGCGGATAACGAGTGATCTGATGTGGTATTGCGCGTTGATCGCACAAGGGTACTGGCTAAAGCGGGTTCTTGATCGATGCAGGTGGAAGCTTGCAGAGCTGCCTATTGTGGACGATTTTCTCCTGTTGCTACGCGACAAAGTGCTTGATGGACAGACACAGTTTACGGACTCACTGGTAGCAGCAGTCACGCTATGCCACAAGGTACAGTATGTAGTGTGTGCATGTGTATCAGCTCTCTGTCCCACTCCACTGTTGCTCAGTAAGTGACATACACAATCCTAACACTTCTCGCTGTACTTTGACGCATGGCGTAGCCATTTGTTCGTCAGAAATCCAACGAAGACATTTCAAATCCATCTCTGCTTCAAGGCATTTTGCCTACGCTGGGACTACTGCTGACGTTTGAAGTCCTGGATGTGCAAGTAGTGACTGCAGAGGCACTTCAGCAGTTCGCAATTGGAGCATGTGAGTCCACTCTGCTTTTGTGAGTTTACCGTATATGAAATGGCATTCGATCTCCTCACTTTGTGCTGCGATGGTAACGTGCCTTTACTCAGGTTTAGCGAGAACATCCAAGCCTCGCAATAACAACTCGGAGCCCAGCGCAGCTGAGGACTTTCGTCTTTCCCCGCGCATATTCAGCCAGAACCTCATGGAAGAAACCGGAACGGTGGAGGCGATCGTCGGTGTGCTGTACGATCTTTTTCCAGACGATGAGGAGATGCAGGAAGCCGAGGCAGTTCGAGTCGCTGGGTCGAGTATGAGCACGGAGAGGAGCTTTGTACAGGATTCAGCTTTGAAATCAGTCCGAAATACAGAAAGAAGCATGCCACTGGATACCGAGAGGCCGATTTCGCCCACGACACCCTCGACTTCGACCACTCCTGTCAACTCTGCAAGAGAATCGACCCCCTCCTCGACTCAGGCGACAGCTTCGAGCCGCGGGAGCGGCGAATATGACGAAGGAGAAGCGGTATTGCTGCTTACTGAAGGCGGCGTTGCTCTCAACACAGAGCAGCGAGCCGCTGCGGTGCTATTCCCAGTCGTCGAGATCATCTACGAGCTCTCGAGCCATCAACGCTGCGCCGAAGTGCTCGTCATGAGCGGCGCGCTGCACTACATCGTGTTCATCATGGAGAACATCCGCGATCCGCAGGACGAGCTGCTGCCGCTGTGCATCGTGATTCTCTGGAACGTGCTCGAGCTCTGCCACGAGAAGACGAAAACCGTCGCAAAGTGCGCGTCGCGAAGAGATTTGCTCGTGCAGTTCCGGCTCCGCAATGCCGCGTACTTTCTCGGCAACGAGTTCACGCTCCAGATGTTGCTGCACGTCTTTGAGCTTCTGCTCGCGCGCGGGTACCGCAAGCAGGACAAGGAGATGCGTAACGAGTGCCTGATGATCCTCAACTTGCTCGCGCGTCGCCGGCGGTCGCTCGACTTCTTTTACTCCACTGGACTCACTGCCAGTCTGCTCTCGTACGCGACAGCAACAGAGACCCAGGCAAAGAAACGAAATGCTAAGTCCACAACAACAAACAGCAAATTCATGCCGTCGTCAGCGCGATCTGTCGCGATCAATGCGGACTACCACAACTACGCGACGAACGGGGACGAGGACTTCGAGTTCAAGCAGCTACTCTGGTACCTGCTCGCAGAGATCATGTGCGACCACGAAGCGAACTTGGGCGAGCTCGTGCAGTTTCGCTTCACGGAGATCTTGCTGAACTACGCTACGGGAATAGGAGGCACGGGCGCTGGCAATAGTGGACAAAGCACCAAGTCTTCTAGCACACAGTCCACGCAGCAGCACACGCCCGCGCAGCTGCAATTCCTGCAGATCACGGCGCTGAGCGTGCTGAATCACCTCGCGCCGTTCATTCTCGATCATTTCTTCGAGATCAACGGACACACCCTCCTTCTCGACTTCCTCAAGCAGAGCGTGATGCAGAGCGACGAGAACCTGGCCGCAGCCTGGCTGCTCATGATGCAGATCTCGCCTGCAGTCCCCTGTTTCCAGGACGAACTGGGCAAGGTCGACGGTGTGGAGACTGCGCTCGCAGCGTTCGCAGCGCCGCCGTCTCGCCACACGTTTGGCATCCGCCGCAACGCGATCTTGGCGTGTGCTTCCATGTGCCGCAACCACGAGCTGAACCGAAAGCGGTTCTATCGCGCGCATGGGGTCCACATTGTGAACCAGCACCTCGACTTTGACCCCTCACACTCGGTTCTAGAAGAAAACATCCTCATTGGGGTCGTCGACGCCGTGCGGTCATGCATTGTAGGGGACATGGACAGCGAGACGGCGTTCATCGAAGAGGACGGCGTGCCAAAGCTGCTCGTGATCCTAGAAAAAGTGCCAAAAGCCATGAAGAACCAGGTGCTCGCTGCTCTGGCGGAGATCTGCATCAACCCCGCGGCGATCCCGAGCTTCCTCGCGTGGCGAAGCGACCAGAAGGAGACGAACAACGCCACGGCCGCCCAGATCCTGCTCCGCATCTACGCAGACGAAGAAGCGGCCGAAGAGCTATGCTTGAAGGCGGAGAGCGACGCTGAAATCATCGCACTCTCGAATACGCGGCACAGCGCGTTCAAGTCTGTCGCGAACTGTCGAAGCCCGTTCATTGTGTCTTCACAGAAGATAGAACTTGAGGAGAACTCCGAGCCCTCACCACCACAATCAACAACAGTAACTGAGCGACCGCAGTCGCCAGCGTTTGCGCGACTAAAAGAAGCCCTGAAAGCCGCGCAGATGGGGATCTCACCAATCGACAAGAAAGGCAACAACAGCAGCACCAAGCGGAGCTCGCTGCTCAACCTCAAGGATGCCGAGACCCATCCCGAGATCAACTTGAAGGCGAAGATCAACGCTGTGCTGGCAAACGTCTCGTTTGCCTGCGGTGATCCTTTAAACAACGCGAACACCCTCACACCGAGAGACCAGGTGATGCTCGAAGTCGCCAAGGAGTACCCGACGTTCCAGTTGGGTGAGATGTGGCAGAACGTGCACTTGGCGCTCCACGCCGAGGGCATTCGTCCCATCTATGCGGACGCGCTCTACATCCGCCACCACATCGAGCATGCATACAATATCTCGATGTGCACCAAGCACGCGCAGAAAGACATCTTCTCGCGCACCAGCGAGCTTCGCTCGGCGGACGAGAGCGCTTTCTTCCAGCAGATCCTGCTGCAAAAGCACCAGGAGGCTCAAGCCGAGGCCTTCCACCGCGCCAATCTCCGACAGAACTCGACGCTGAAGCTGCACTTTGACACCAAGCGCACGCGGCTTGAGTTCATGCGCAAGCAGGACCCGACCGCGTTTGCGGCGTACGAGAGCAGCGAAGAGCGCTGCCGGCTCCAGGACCTGGCGCCAGAGTGTGACTACAGCGACCTCAATTCGCTCGCGCAGAAAGAGGCCGAGTTGTGTGGACGCCTGGGCACGCTCACAAAGCGAAAGTGAATGACAAAGTCATCGAGCCATCGTGTATATTAAGTACCACCCACTATGAGTGAATACTCTATCATTACTCTCCGTTCTCGTCATTGAGATCGGTGATCTCGGAGCGTAGCTCATCCAGCAGCTCGTTGATGCGCTGGATGATCGCCGCGTGTTTGGTTGAGAGCGTCGCGATGGACTTCTCCAATAGAAACGTGATCGACTCGTCTGGCTCTGGCTGGTTCTCAGCATCGCGGACGCGCATTTTCTCCACCAGCAGAGCAGACGTCTGACAGGCAAAAGAACACATGAGGGAATATATAAACAGTCGGTACAGGATCGCAGAGAACTATTGCATGCTTCGATTGACGCCATACCATCAAGAGCTTCTCCTTCTCCTCCAGCTGGATCTTGCGAATGTATTGCGCGAGCACTGGCTTCTTCTTTTTGATCAGCGCTTTCTAATACGATGCAGAAGTGCAGTCAAGATTATAACCATTAGATCTTCATTGCTACAGCAAAGAGGAGGGTCAGCACGGCCTTGGATGGCTGCGGGCGTTCACACCTCAATGTTGTTGATCTGGGTGCTCACAGCAGAGAAACGCGCCGTGACTCCTGCGGCTGCACACAAGAATAGAAACACATACGGCACGTTAATACTGAGCTCACAGTAAGAACAGCCATAGCATGTCAATGCAGTAGGTTTACGTACAGAACTCGGGGAAGAACGCGGTCTTCTGGTGCACATTAAAGCCCCTGAACACACGCACACAAACAACATCCACAGCAGCACGCAGGGACAACAATCAATGAACACTCCACAATGATACAGCTTTCTCATTTACATAGCCTCACTCACTTTTGGAAATCGCTGTAGATCTGCACGCGTGCTTCTTGCATTTTGAAGAATGACTGCGCCAGCGCCAAGACACTGAGCTGCTCATAAGACTGCTCTTCACGATCGATGGCGTCAAGAGTGACGATGCTCTTCTGTTGGGCACTGCTGCTGCTGCTTCCGTCTTGACTGGATCCAAATTGCGACTTCAGCACGTCAACAAGCGCATCTGCGTCTGCGCGTCCTTCGCTGTGGTGTGCGCTCTCGCAGTGCACGTGCGCATGCGCGGGGCGAGACGCGAGCAGCTCAAAGCACTTGTCGAAGTCCATTCTCGTATTGTGAATCTTGTGGAATCGAGCAAATGCGGTTTCAGTGAAATAAGAACAAAATTCAGCTTTTCCGAAGATTGGCTGACTTATTCTTTTTTTATTATAAAGGTTTTGGAATTTAAAAATTATGCCTTTTTATAAAGGTTTTCATAATCTGGAACAAACTTTTACAACCTCGCATACTGTTTATAACAAGTAATTCTGTTCCACATTTTGCAACTTGCTGCAATCTCGAAAGTTCAACGGTGCAAAAGTCGGAACACGAATGACTTGAACAAAGTATGCCTCGAAAACCGTGTTTCATCATTTTGAAACAATGGCAATTTGCCACAATATCAGGAAAAAAGCGCAAAACCCCCCTTCGGACAATTCTTGTGCTCTTTTTCTGTTAACAGGCTGCGCCTTTGGAGCCATCTTGTGGGATGAGCCAGCAATGATCAATGTACTGCCCTCCTTTCACGGTGTCCGATGCGCTCTTCTTGAACGTCCACTTGTCGTCGAAGGTCACGAACTGGAGCCTCGCCTGTGTCTTTCCGAACGAGAGCTCGAAGATGCCATAGGGCGTGTCGTGGCCGATCCACACGGTGCTCACGCTGGTCGCATAGGATGGTGGACCCCCAATACTCTCGCTCTGGATGCCTCCGCCAGCGCCGTTCGTGATAAAGTGGGTCTTGAAGTCGCCGTACTCGTGGCTCTCGGCGTGCGTGTGGCCGTTCATGAAGATGTGGATGCCCGTGTCCGCGAGCACCTGGTTCCACTCGGCCATCATCGGCGGCGCCATGTGGAAGTGCGGCGAGTAGTGCGAGTTCACGACCTTCCAGGTAGCAGTGGACGCCTTGGCGTCCCGCGCGAGCTGCTTGAGCGAGTCTGCCTGCCACTCCTCCAGTTTATTGAGGCAAGCGTCGAACAGCGTTGTGTCACCGCCAAAGCAGAGCTTGTCGCCGCGAACCACGTTGCTGCAGCTGTCCTCGCTGTTGTACTTGATCTTGTACCCGTAGCACTGGCAGCAGATCTGCTCGCCGCCGTGCACGGTCGCGGCGTTCGTGTCGACGTTGAATATGTCGACAGTCACGCCCGAGGTCGCATCCTTGATTGTCTCGACATAGTATCGCGCAGGCATCTGCCAGCGGTCGTTGAACGGGCTCTTGTAGTTGCTCTGGCGCGAGAACTTCTCGTCCAGCTGCTTGAGCATGTCGGCCTCACCCGTACACTCGACGAACTGGTTGTCCCACTTGCCGCAGATGAACATGGCACCACCATAGTCGTGGTTGCCCATGACGTTCACCCACTTGATGTCCACGAGCGACTCTTGGTTGTACATTGCCTCGAACGAGTTCTGGAACCGGTAGCTCACGTCCTCCGAGCCAAGGCCGTTCCAGTAAAAGTTGTCCCTATATGAGCGTGAAGCAGGCGTCAGGCACCGTCATAGCCCACACGGCAATACAATTGAGGAAATCAAAGGACGTACCCATGGCCGATGATCACCTTGGGCTTGAGTTTCTCGGCGGAGAGTCCCAGCAGGTATGCCACATTCTGCTGCGCCTGCTGATCCTTGTAGTACTCTTCGTTGTCCACGCCCGTCTGGCGGTACCGGTTGCAGCAGGAGCCGAGTCCCAAGTCGACGCCCCAGTCGCCGATCGCGAGCGCGTGCAGCGAGTACGTCGCGGACTTGTCAACCGTCGGCGCTGGTGTCGGTGCTGTCGTGGTCGTGGCGATTGGCGTCGTTGTCGTGGAGGAAGAAGAGCTTGGAGCTGTCGTGGTGGTCGTCGACCCAGCGATGGACGCACATTGGAAGCCCAGGAAGGCAGCAGCCTCCGAGCTCTGGCAAACCACACTTGTGATCACGTCGTCCGAGGCGGCGGCTGCCTGCGCCAGCCCTGCGCCTAGAGCGAAGATGGTGGAGAAGAGCTTCATGAAGATCGAGCTAAAGTCTTGACCTGTTGCGGAGATCTCTCCAAGTGTCTGAATGGGATCTGGAATGTGAGAGTGACGTCCCCGTCCCCATATTCGCCAAGGAACTGTCCGACCATTCAGGTGAAGCGTTGCGCGTCTCTTCAAGATCGCGAGGATTCGTTCTCTTACCCGATGTACCGGAATGGAGCAAAACGAACTTAAGCGAGTGTTACCTTGAAGTGTGCTTCAAGGCACGCCCTCGGTTCCCACCCAGCAGCTCAGCTATCTTTGGAGCCTGCTGTTCTCGTGCGTGTCAAAAAGCTTTGAAGCCTACTATGACTGCCTCGAGAACCTCAAAGTCTTATCAGAACCACCACTGGGCAACGCCATCGACACAGACTGAATCCTATCTATATACGGCCTTGCTAGCCTCCTGAAGTGAGGCTCGAAAGCAAAGGTCCAGGGACACCCAAGCGCACCGAAGCGATCAACAAAGAAGTCCCAAGTCTCAAGAGCACCGACGATCGGACGGGTACGTGTGTGCATGCTCAAGTGAACGATGAGCTACATGGCTTCATGGGACAGCAATGGCGGCGAGGTGCTTCTCGCAAACCGGCGCGTGCACATCATCGACGACCTGCTCGGCACTGTACTGCTTCTCGCCGCTGGCGCCTTTGCAATCTCGCTCGAGCTCACGCGGCGACAGGTCTGCACAGTCTATCAGCTCGCGTTCGCACTCTGCGCGTCATGGGCACTCTTCATCGTCGGCGGACTCGTCGATCACCATCTCTCGGACGGCCAGCTGAGCCTCGCACTCTACGGCTCGTACCTCTCCAGTTCGCTCACGATGTCGTATATCTACCTTCCGATCCTGGCGACGGTGTTGGTGTCGCTGGCGTTTGCGCTGCACCTCTCGACCTGCAGTAACTGCGACTGCTGCTGTGTCGTTGGCTCGAAGTACGCATCCACTTCCTCTTCTTCGAGCCACAAGCTGTGCTTTGAAGGAAGAATACGATCCCATGTGTCGCTTTATGTCGCATGCTTCGTCTCGCTCTTCGTCACAATTGGGACACGACTGAACGTTCGGCTACGAGGATCAGCGATCAACCCCATGGGCGGGACGATCCACTGGACGATGCTCCGGTCGCCGTTCTACCTGTCGATCATCCACGTCAGCACGCTCGTCTTGATCGCTCTCAAGCTCTTTCTCCAGCATGTACGAGAAGTATTTTTCTGGCTTTGTAGAGCTCTTATCGTTCGTGTAGCTTGCTGATGTTTGTTATTCACTCGTTTTGTAGGCTGACAAGCGAGCATTCCACGACAGTGCCCACTTCCGGAGCTTTTCACAACCATTGTCCACCCTAGGTGGACAGAATACAACTGCACAACCAGCACCAGCGACAGCAGTTGAAGACCTGATGCGTCCACCACCAGTCAAAAAGGCAAGTTTCGTCGCTAGGCAGCACGCACCCACCTTCCATGACAATGGTGTCTAATTGGTTGGATTGGTCTGGTATGATTGATTCTCTTCGACCAGGTTCCAGCATCGCCGAGACGGTCACTCGAGGAGAAGTCGGCAGTGTCGCGGAGTCCGCGGTCCACTTCGAGTCTTCCTGCTGCTCCTGCAAGTCTGAAATCCGAGATGGTTCCGACCAAGTCCTCGTCCTCATTGCTGTCACTGTCACCAGACTCTTCTTCATCCAGACGAGCGCCGTTGCACAACGGTCCTTCCTCATACTCACAGCAGCACCAGCAGCTACGACACTCTGAGAACAACGGTGGCGACGTGTCTTCTCTCATCAGCAGCGACAGCGAGAGCGACGAAGACGTGCTTCTACCGACTTTCAAGTCCACCGGATCCAACGCGCTTATGCCTCCAATTCACCAGCATCCGCAACTCGGCTCGAAAATTCACAAGAGTTCGACGAGCCATCGGCCACCGTCGTCGGGTGGTAGAGGCTCTGGGTATGCATCGAGTCCACCTTCGTCACCAGTGTCAACAGCATCTTCATCCTCGTCATCATTCTCTTTTTCGTCAGCTTCGGCGAACGCCCGTCAGAGGATGCGAACCTCGCGACCACGCTCCAGCAGCAACGTGTCGTCCACGTCCACGAACCTCCTGAGCGGCAGCAGTGATAGCGAAGATCCGGCGTTCGACAGCAGCAGCTACTACAGCGACCGTCCGTCTTCCGCGTCCTCCTCCTCTGTGTCCTATGGACTGCGGCGACGGGCACCAGCCGCAGCACAGATCTTGACGATATCGGCACCAGCAGCACCGTGGACTTCACAGGACAACGAGTGGATCGAGTGCTTTGATCCGGTGTCCGGGAGCGTGTACTACTACAATCAACTCACAGGCGAGAGTCGGTGGGAGCGATGATAGCGGCAGCGTAGGCAGGCAGACAAACAGGCAAACACTCACAACCAAGTTCTCCAAATGTATCTAACAAAGCAGCTAATAACTTCTCCATTTTGTACAAATACAACAGCACATCACAGCAAAAGCAAGATTAGGATAGAAAGTTACTTACTTGTATGTCTGCGTCTTAAACCTTGCCGGCGTAGCGATGCGTGAGCTTGTAGTTGTTGTCAAGCGATTTGAGCAGCGACTTGCCGGTCGAGTCGAGCGCGGCGTAGAGCTGCTCCTTCTCGTACGTGGAGCAGATGTCAAGCAGCGAGAAGACACCTGGACGCAGCTTCTGCTGAAGCCCCACCGACAAGTTGTCGCGCGTCACGCCCAGCAAGTACGTGAGCATGAGGTACACTACGTGCTTGCGCAGTTGCGAGTCGTGCTCCTTCATGTACCCGTAGAGACGCGCGAGGTTCGAGCTCCACTCGACAAACTGCGACACGTGGAATCCGTCGCGTGCAGCTGATTTACCTTCACTCTCTTTTGACGCGACCACGAGCAGCTGCAACAGCGCGTTGGTTGCCTGGATGATGTGGGAAGTGCCGTTCACGAGCGACGCGAAGTGATGACGCACGATGCGTAGCAAGAGCGTGTACGAGAGCATCCAGATCTGGTGAATCTGTTGCGCCGAGAAGATGGTGGCGCTCCAGTGCACCGTCGCGACTGTCAATGGCTGGAAACCGATGAAGATGTGCGCCAACTCGTGGGTCTTCCACGTGAATAGCTCGGCTTTACCAAAGAAAAGTACGAACACCTGGAGGTTCCACGTGCACAGCGCTGCTTTCTCAGACTTGGACTTTGCGCTCTCACCTGGAACTGATGCGAGCGACCGACTGAAATTCTGGATCAGTGCTGCGACGATCGCATCTTTGTGTTGGTTCAAGTACTCGCGGCGAGCAGCACTGAGCTTCCGCTCTCCCTGGAGCAGCAGACAGAGTGCTTTGAGGGCACTGACTGAGCGAGCGGACTCTGGCGCGCTCACTTCCTTCGCGATCGTCGACAGCAACAGTCGGTACTCGTCCTTGTTTGCGTTCAGAATCAGCGCCTGGAGGGCTTTGTGCGCCTGCTTGGCCTCGAGTTCCGTGAGTCCATCGTTCGAAACCAAGGACAACGTCACCGCGAGCAAGCATCCGTACGTCTCGACCGTGACGGCAGGACGGAAAGCCGCGAAATGATGGCAGAAGTTGACGTAGAATGACCACGCCTCGTGCGAACGCGTTTCGCTCACAACTGCCTTCATCGAGTTTGCGAGCGAAGCTTCCAGCTGGCTCGACAATATGAGATGCAACTGCTGCGCTTGACCCTGGAACTTTGGCTGCTGCCTCTGGTGCTGGACGTTCGCAGTCGCCGCTCTGTACTTGACAAGCGCACCGAGCACGACGAAAGACGTCGTCTCATCCAACGATTCCGAGACATTGTTCTGCTTGAAGAGAGCAATCAGCGCTTCGATGAACTTGTTCTCTTCGTCTCCCGCCTTGCGACTGAAGCTCTTGTCACCACTGAAGCGCAGGTCCGCGAGGGCTTCGACCACCAAAGTGCTGCGCAACAGGTTGACAGATGAGCTCGCCTTCTTTGAGATCAAGCTCGTGAAGAGCTTACCAGCAAACTTGTTCGCTTCAACCGCTTCATCCAGGTAAAAGCTTAGGATGCTTCCTAACAACGGAGCGCCAATCTTGCCACTGGCGTCGCCGTCATTTGCGGCCTGCGAGAAAATGGATCGCGCACCAGCATCGATCCCTTTTCGTACAGAAGCACTGGATTTGTAGACAACGACCGCAATGCGCTTGAAACTCGCTTGCAGCCATAAAAACAGCAAGCGAAGCGCTTCCTGGGATTGCTCATTGCTCGTGACCGTTTTCGCCTTGGCGATGGTTTCGTGGATCGCAAACGCGCTCAGCAGCAAATCTTCACAGCTTGAGACATCGAGGTACGCCTCCGGAAGATTCAGCAGGAAACCAAAGAGGTGGGACGCGCTTTCAAGCGCTGGCGCCGTTGAGTCATTGTACTCGGACGCGAGCGCAGCGAAAACCTTCGGTGCCACGACTTGGAACGTTCGGATTTCATAGAACGCAGCTTCGCGCACGATTCGCGTCGCAGGTCGATCGACGATGACTGCGGCGTTGATTTCTTCAGCCAAGTACGCTGTCACGAGCTCCTTCAGCAGCTGCTCGGCTTTCTCCTCGGGCACAACATCCAGCAACTCCGGCAAATAAAACGCCACAGCATCCCAACATCTTGACTCGATCACGTGGTCAGCAACCAGCAACGCGACGTTCAGCAGATCCGAGTCACTGGCACTTGTAACTTCCGACGCGTGGCGAATGCTGACAGACTTGCGCAGCCAGAAGATGCAGATTTTGATGATCCCAGTCGAATCGAGATCTCTGCTGTTGTTGTTGTGGCTCGATTTCTTCTTGGACTTCTTCTTGCTGGTAGCTTCAGTGCTCACAGTTAGCAGCTCTTTTATCACGTTTATCAAACTGTTCTTCTTCAGCGCAGAGAGGACCGCATTGAATGTCTCGGCGCGGATCGCAGACATGACATCGTAAAATGAGAGCAGTTCTCCAAAGAGACCGAAGAGTTCACGTTCTTCCGCTGAGAATGCGAGCGTCTTGGCGGAAGCCGCCGTCAGTCGGGGCACAATTGGCGCAAAGAGCGTCTCGTGGGTCTTAGAGATCAGCGACGCGACCTTTGCTTTGTTCTGTGGCGTCACATGCACTTCTTGGAGGAAGATCTGGAACACGAAACGAACGAAGCCGATGGCAAACACGTCCTTGTTGGCACCATCGTCATCATCTTCATTGGCGGCATTGTACTTTGCGGAGAACTGCTCAGTGAACAACGTCCACAGAACCTCTAACTGTCCTGGTGGCAGCGTCATGAACGCTCGTCGAAGCACGGATTCGCACAACGAGTGGGAAAAGAGCGCGCAGAGACCCTCCGATGCTCGCTTGGACGAATCAGTCGACATGGAAGACCGCAGGAACTTGTCCAGAAGACGCATGGACTCGTACGATCGCACGAGATCGACCAGGCATTCGCTTCCCGAGAGCAGCACTGTGACAAGGTCGCTGGAGTTGTGGTTCTTGTACTTCATGACGTGGCCGCCGAGGATCTCAAAAATCGGCACCAACGAGCTGTTCACAAGGTTCGGTGAGCAGCGCACGGCACTGGACACAATTTGGCACTGCTCCTGGACGAGCAGCAGCGACGAGGCTGTCAGAGCATCACCATCAGAAGCGGAATCCGAGGAGACACTTGCATTCACGAGGCTGAGAAACGCGACCAAGATGGTCTCCATCGCTTCAAACTGTTCACGCTCGTCTGTGTCTTCCGTGACGCGGTAGATATCCGACTCGCAGAGCACTTTAAAGAGTGACTTGTACAGCTTAACAAGAAGGGCCATCGCGTCACTTTCAGCGGCACCGGCAGATCCCAGAAGCTCCTTGAACGCCAGGAACGACACCGCACAGAGCTCTGACCAGAATTTGAATGGCGAATATGTCGTGGATGCAGTCGCGATCACCGTCGCCGCACGCTTCTTGGTCGTCTTCAGGTCCGCCTTAGTGTCTTCAATCTTCGTGTGCGCAGCTGCGCGAATCCGCAGCGCAAATGCACCCACAAGCACTTCCATGAATCCGCCAGCCGAGCTTTTCAGGTCGAGCGCCACCGCTGGATCCGACAGAAACGCCTTGAGCTCGTCGAACAGGTTCTTCTGATAGGACACCAGTGCCGACGCGCCATCGTTCTTCTTGCGCTTCTTGTTCTTCGACTCACCGCTGCTACCGTCTGCGTGCTTGTCGAGCGATGTGTTGATGTTTCCACTGGCGTCAGCCTGACGCCAGATGCTCGTGTGCACGAGCGCGCCGTCGAACTCACGGATGTGTTCAATATCAAAGAGCGCGTCCACGACGATGCGGTCAAGCAGGTCCACCACCGAGGAGATTCCAGCAATCTGGCGCGTCTGGAGCTGCACGAGCGCGTGGCGGTACCCGATTAGATCGCGGAGCGAGGTCTTGGCGATCGCGAGAAACACTTTCTTCTTGTTAATTTGCGATCGCTGCAGCTCCTGGAACACGACGACGATCGCGCGCACGAGCGCAACATACTCACGGGATGCAGCGTTCTCTTCTTTTCGCGCAGCGAGACGCTGGATAGACGCCGTCAATGCGCGATGCATGAAGTCTGAGAATACGTTGGTTGGTGGCTTGTAGAGCTGGAAGGTCGGGACTGCGTCCTGCTTGCTCTTCTCGAGTTGCTCCGCTGGCAGACCAAAGAGATACAGAAGCACGTGCTTCACATCAAGAAGCACATCCAGTTCCTCGTTGTCATCGTCATTATCGTTCACAGCTCTGCTCGCCTTCTCCAACACGTCCGCCATCGCCGCGAGCAGCAAGTTGCTCGAGTTGGTCGGGATCGCGATCGCTTCGCTGTACTTGCGCGTCGCAAACACGTTGAGCGCGAGCCGCAGTAGACGCAGCGCGTGCTTGGTTTGTTCGGGGCGCTCGGCGCTATCACGCTTCGCCTTGGTGAGCAGGAAGATTGCAAAGTGCACCGCTTCCGTCACGATGCGGTGCCATGCGACGTTGAACTCGCGCTCCACCGCGTCCAGCAGTGCCGACTGCGGTGCGAGCAGCGCAAAGCCCGTGCGTACGAGCTGTACGTCATTGTCGTAGCCTCGGCGCGTCTGCTTCCAGCGCACGAACGCGAGTGTGTCGTCCCACGGGAACGCCGCGGGCGGAGGAGTCGCTGGTGTCGTCGTCATGCGTGATGCACGCGCCGCTTTGCCTGTTTCAGAGTGCGGAATTGCGGAATGGCTGGCCAGTCAAAACCCCGATACAAAGTTGGGTTTCCAAGTTGAGCACGTGTGGACCACACAAAACGCACTTAATGAGTGATTGTGAACTTGTATGTAACGAACTTGGCCAAATTGGATTTGGCCAACTCAAGTTGGCTCACAAACACCATGGCTACACACTTTGAACAAACAATTTGAGTATGGCTACATGCACGTGCTTCCTGCACTACTACACGATGAGCCCTTTGCTGCCATTATGCTCCCCACTCGAGCATGCGCCGCCTGCAATCGAAACACGCCACTCCGCTTTTTCTCTCAGATCACCTCCCAAATTTGCTCATCCAGCGGAAGCAACGGCGACAGCTGCACCAGCCACAGCGGCTTTGCAGAGGTTGGCGGCCGAAACCAGCTTCACAGACGCCCACTGCAGCGTCGCGGCAGCCCCACCGGCAGCGTGCATCGTGCCGGTTCCAGACACCACAGTTCCAAACGCCCACATCGCATACGGCACCGCTACACCAGCGAGGTATGCTGCCGCAGAAACTGCAGCGACCCCCACGGAAGCCCCGAAGACGATCTTGCCAAGCATTCTCGCAAAGACGACTTGACGTCAGACCACACAACGGCAAATTTGCAGACTGTGAGCCGTACTGCCAGAGTTCATGTTACCACTCACTTGAGATACTCCTTAGAGATCAACTGTCGCATCTACCGCTGCTGCTGACTGTCAACTGTCGTACATACCACTGCTACCGCTATCTAGAACAGGATACCTGAGTGACGGTATAACTTTGCTTTACAGGAGCCAAATTTAACTGGTAACGATGGGTTATGGATGGCATGTCAGATGACCTAATGTGCTTCCGTCAAAGCAAACGTCGAGATGGCACAGCTCAAAGCAGGTTCAGGAAAACCATCACTATATTCATTTGAAACGTAGTTCGAAGTGCGAGCTCGGGTAATCCACACTCTATAGCGCACCAGTGGACAGTTTGACGAACTCTTGCTGTCCCTCCGCTATCTCTTGCAGCTTGTTGACAATTGACGACATCCACACGCGCTTCAGCGGGTCAGACGCACATATCATCTCGATCAAGCTCCAGTGCTGAGCGCTCACACTATCTGGACGAGCCGACAGCATCCCCTTCTTCACTCGGTTGTGCACAGACACATCCGAGGTCTTCCCCCACGGCGGTCTACCAGTCACCACTTCCAAAATGCACATCCCGAAGCCGTAGATGTCGGACGCCAGCGTCAGTCTGTCGCCGCGCAAGTACTCTGGCGACTTCCACTGCTGTGCACCCTGCCGCTTCTGGTTCACGTGCACCTCGGCACTGTTCAAAATGCAACTCAAGCCAACGTCCATGATCTTGGCGTCTCCGTCGGCGCCGACCAGGATGCTGCCGTACTTGAGGTCGTTGTGCACGATGTTCTGCTCGTACAGGTACTGCAGCCCGAGCGCCACCTCGTACAGCTTGAGCCAGATCATATCGACGTTCTTGTCGCGAGCCAAATATTCACTGAGCGTCCCGTCGGCAGCGTACTCGCGCACAAAGTAGCGCTTGCCGATGTGACACGCTCCATATAGCTTGATCACGTGCGGGTGGTTCAGAGGATACCACACGCGCAGTTCGTGCGCAAACATCTCGCGGTTGTACTCGTCTTCAACTGCCTTGTAGCCCATGAACTTGACCATTACATGTGTGCTGAGCCACTTGGCTTTGTACACTTCACCGAATGCACCGACTCCGGTGGGCGTGTCTCGGCTGTACTTGAGCTCGTGGATCGGGGTCAGTCATGACAGCTCTTGTTGCGTCACTGCATCGTCTCCGCTTTCATCAACAGAGTCCAATTGGAGCTACTGAAACTTTTGGTTGAGCATATGCGTCTCGAACCGCATAATGCTGACTGCTTTATCGCGAGTAGCAGATGAGTCTCCCACCACATCCACTGATTCAAGTTGATGACCCCCGTTTTGCTGTCGCTTCTCACAAGGAAGCTCCCACCGACATCGGGTGTCCAGTTGTGGATGCTTGGATCAATGTCGTAAACTGAGAGGAAGCCAAGCAGATCGTCAATGTCTCGGTGGAACACGCTGTTTCGCAGCGACACCACCTGACTCTTGGAGACCTGCAGCACGGAAGTTGTAGAAACGGCAGTGCGTAAGGAATGGTCGAGGCTCAGCAATACTTGACAGTAGTTCTTCACAACCAAATCACTCAGGAGCTTGTGCGCTGCTTGCAGTAATATGTACACGTCCTGCAGTCGCATGAAAATGTGCAGAACTGGCTCATGCCACTCGACACTCTTGCCACACTTCCACTCAAGCTTCTTCAAGAAGTCGCCAATCGAGCACGCAAGTTCCGGAAAGATGTGTGCTTCGAGATCCAGCGACGAGCTACTTCCCGTTGCAGTCTCTACCGCAGATGGTTGCTTCATGATGGCTTTCTTCGAGTTCTTTTGCGACGCAAGCTCTTTCAGGTACCCTACCACGACGGTAATGCTTGGATACTTTGACGGGCTATCCAACATCACCGTCTGGATCAGCACCCACTCTGAATACGTGCATCCATCCGGACGATCAGGGCGATATCCGATGATCACGCAGGTCGCTCCAGCAGCAGCAGCAAATCAGGCTCGTGGGGTTCTGAGTTGGAGTATTTTACTGAAACTGTGCTATTTAGCTAGCACCACGCAATGAATCGAGCTGTGCGTTCGCATAATAGTACTACAATGAGAGATAGTGCACAATATAGTGTTCAGAACCATTTTACAACATTGTATAGTATACGTGTACAGTATACGTACAACTGGGCCATGCCCACGTTTGGCACCATCGTCCCTGGTGTCGGCACGATGCACGCTGCCGGTGGGACCGCCGCGACGCTGCAGTGGGCGTCGACGGCGTTCACTGGCGGCGCCGCGTGATACGGAGCGGCCGACCGCTGGTGCTGCGGCTGCGTCCCGAGAGCCTTAGCTAGCGATTGATGAAACAGAACTGAGCGAGAATGCGCGTTGAAAAGCCAAGCCGCCACGCACGAGATCGAGAGCGCGGAGAGAGGAAAGAGGAGTGAGTTGTAAGAGCAAGTAAAGGTCATCGCGAGCGAGTGTGTGAGTGGCACTTGTCTGCCGGAGTGATTGCTGGAGAGCGGTGTACTGTGAGCACCACGCAACAAGGCTGGAAACTAGGGTTGGTCGTAAAATAGAGCTGGACTATAGTTGGATTTTCAGGCATTTATAGCTCACTGGTAGCTAACCTTGCTACGAGCGATGAGTCTTTTCTTGTCTTCGTCGGTGACCTTGTGATGCAGAGAGAGCAGGAATGCTGCAGTACTAGCAGCGTGAACCTCCTCCGCCGCAACAACCATTCCGCTTTCCGACCGATCATCGACTCTACCGTCAAACAGCAAAATGGCTGCGAGTCACTCTAACGACACTGCTGCTGCCGCTCTCGACCCGACGCTCGAGCGCCTGCGACCTCCGATGAGGAGCAAGTTGCCCAAGCGAGGGACTCCTAGAGCCCCGTCTGCGAGCATCGCGCTCCAGATCTTCCGCGCCAAGCTCTCCAAGTGGACTCTCCGCCTCGGATGGACCACGCTCTTGCTGCTGCATCTGCTCTGCGGGGGCTTTTACGCCGGTGCAGCGTGGATTTACCACATCGTCCCAGCCACAAACCTCTGGTGGCTGCCCAGCGGCTTGGAGCTGTCCATCGGTCTCAAGCACTACCAAGCGGTCGCGGTCGTGCACCTCACGGTCGCATGTGTTCATGGCGCGCTAGCGCTGAGGATGATCGTGAGCTCACTCTTGACGCAGCAGTTGGTGTTCCGACCACGAAGAAACAAAGTTGCACCGCCGCCGCCAATGAGCAGTGTCACGCTGAACACTGAGTCCAGAAAAAGCATACACTCGCTTCTTCCATTACAAGGCTCCTCTTCATCGAACAACCAGACTACCCTTGGGTCTGCGACGACTAAACAACGTTCACGAGTGCAAAACTGGCCCAAGCTTGCAAACGAAGCGCTGTTCGGCAGACACGGTCTCTTTGGCGTCGAGAACGCTCACTACGACGCGATCTATTTGCTCCGTGAGAGTTTGCAAACGCTGTGGCAGACCTATCAAGCGTACTGCACGAGCCTGCTGCTCACGCGCACATGGCTCAACCATTTTTACGTCGCGTGTATCGTCGTGAACTGCTGGTCGACACCGTTTGTCCACTTTGCGTGGAAAAAATCCGGCAACGTGCTCATGGAGCGCGTCGTGCTGCTCGCCACTGACATGGCGCTCGACTTGCTGGTCACGGTCGTGCTGCCGGCTGCGCTCTTTCTTCCTTACTACCAAGACTTTGACACGACGATCAAGGACTTCCCACAGGCCAACTGGTACGATCCAAAGTGGTTTATCAACATGGTCTTCGAGTTCCAGCTGCTCATGGTCCAGTCCTGGAGCGGCCTCGCGTTCCGCCTGTGCTTTGCCGCTAACCTGCTCGGCAGCATGGACATCGTCAAGTCGCTGCTCGAGGAAGCACCGAGCAACAGTAAGCGCAGCACTCACCGCCATCTCCAGGCAGCTCCCAAGACCGCTGGGCCGTCTGAAGCCGTCGTGCTTAAGCCAGCGAAGTGTGAAGCTCCATCAGTTACAAATACGGAGTTTCTGGCAACGACACCTACCCTCCAACACGAAACCAAGCTCCAAAGTCTCGCCCACTGGCTGCTCGTGCTCTGCGGCATTCTCGTGCTTTCGTTCCATCTCCAGGCAAACTACAAGCCCAGCTCCTCGCTCTGCGTGCTGGAGGTCCAGCCCTGGTTCACGCGCAAGCCTGGGTGCTTTTACTTTGAGCTCAACTGCGCGCGAGCGAACGTGAGCGGGTCTATATCCGAGTTTGACACGTTGCTGGACGAGATCGACGAGCTCGTGCTCGCGTCGTTCGACATTGTCCACTGCCCAGCGCTGGAGCTCAGTCCCAAGATCAAGCGCTTCTCGCGGCTCATTGTGCTCACGATCAGCTTCTCCAACATCGTGAGCTGGGACGGCACCGCGGCACTAACTGGGAAAAACCACCCGCGTTTGCGAAATCTGAACTTCTACGGGTCAAATTTCACGAACGAAGCTCTCCCCGAAGGTGTTCTCTCCAGTGATCCCCCCAAGCGGCTGACGCAGGTGAACATTGTGTACACCAACCTAGCGAGTCTATCAGAGGACCTGGACCAGAAATGGCCAACCTTACAGTTTTTCTACTGTGAAATGACGAGATTAACCGAATTCCCAGACGTGCTGACCCGAATGGCTGTCGTCGACCTCTCGCTCGCGGGCAACCAGATCCACCAGCTCCCCATCCAGGTGTTTGAGAACCAAGAGCTCTATGGGATCTACCTGAACGCAAATCCGATCTCAGATCTACCAGCGAACGATACTCTGACGCTCTCGAAGGCTTTTCTCGGTGGGGAATTCTACGGAACGAATCTGTCGATGCTACCAAAGTACGTGGACGAAGCGTTCTTCCGAAGAGGCGGGTCCATAGTGGCCGGAGGTACTCCACTTTGCGCCTCGATCGCACAGCAGCGGCTGGCGCTTGAGCAAGAAAGTGAAGGTGAAGAGCTGACCGGCGTGCTCTCGTATGTCAACTGCGAATCTATGTCGAGCGACCAGGTGACCGTCATCCCGTACTTCCGCATCAAAGACACAAACTTGCCCGCTGATAGAGACTAACTGAGTCGATCTACCTTGGAACTACAGAGCGAGAAACGAAATGAATGAATCAAAGGAGAAATTCCGATAAACGCCCCAATTGCCATTATATTTGGCTGGATCACTTTGTCTTCTGTATTTATAGGGAGATGTCTCGTGGAGTTTTGATAGGCTTGCGGTCCACATTTTTCATCGCTGCGTTCTCCATCATAAACTAACTGCGCACAGGCTTACCAGGGCATATAGGTCTATCATCGTCCATCACGAGAGCAAGCGACAGTAGCGCTGTGTTCATCAGAGTTGTCTGTTTCCCATCGTATCAAGGCTGGCGAGTGTCACTACCACCAATCCCAACAAGCCAGCGTGCCACTGCGGTCAGTCGTGGTCGAGTCCGAGCGTGAAGCACTTCTGCGACCTGATCGAGCGCGACGCGGACGTGGACGTGGACCTGGCCAAATTCAAGGCCAAACCGGCTTCTTCTTTCTCGGTGGCTCGGTTGGTGGTTCTGAAGAAAAGTGGCAGCAGCCCTGGACAGCATCTGTCCCAAAGAGCTCTCGAACCTGGAGCTGCTGATACTCTCAGCCTAGCCAACATGCCAGACAAAGTAGCAGCAGCGACCCCAGAGACACCGCCAGCTGCTGATACTCTAGTATCAACAGCGACCCCATCTCGACGTGGCGTGTCCGAGAGCATCCAGGTATTCATTCGCATTCGTCCGCTGATCGACCGCGAAACCTCGCAGGAGAGAACCGCTGGAACACACTCGATCCGTGCCACCGACCACCAGGTACTTTGATTTGTGACTGTACCTTGCTCTGCGTTTCTCGATACCTATCGCAATACTTTTGATACTTAACTCTCCTGTCCACCCGTTCCTTCACCCTAGACAATCGAAGTTCGCACCTCAGAGAGCACGCTCAAGTGCAGCTATGACGCCGTATTCGACCACACGTTCTCGCAGGAGCAGGTCTACGAGCGCGTGTCTGAGTGCACGCAGGCATTCCTCCAGGGCTTCAACGCCACGCTCTTCGCCTACGGCCAGACGGGTAGCGGCAAGTCGTTCACGATGTTCGGCGCCGAGACCGATCTCTCGCGGTACCGTCCAGGGCTCCAGAAGAGCTCCGCGGGGATCATCCCGAGGGCGATCAAGGACATTTTTGCCTCAGTCGTGCAGAAAGAAGCCTCGCAGCAGAGCATGATGGTCTACTGCTCGTTCGTGCAGATCTACAACGAGCAGATCTTTGATCTGCTGCGGGACAGCAACATGAACTCACCACTGGAAATCCACGAAGACCGCAAGAACGGCATCTACGTCGAGGGCCTCTCGGAGTACGCCGTGCAGAGCGTGAACGACTGTCTGACATTGCTACAATGCGGGGAGCAGCATCGCGCCGTGCGCTCAACGCACATGAACCAGGTCAGCAGTCGCAGCCACAGCGTGTTCCAGCTCATGCTCGAGCAGCGCAACAAGGACGGCTCGGTGCTCAAGTCTAAGTTCAATCTAGTGGACCTCGCCGGCTCGGAGAAGTGGAACATGGACTCCAACATGCTGGTGCGTACAGATTCAAATTATTTTGTGCCGCCTAGCTATAGAGATAGCGATGCTAACCTTGCTGGTGTGTAAATGGTGCCCACCCAGAACCACCACATCTCGGAGATGACGAACATCAACTTGAGTCTCCACACGCTCGGCCGGTGCATCGCGTCGCTATCGACCAAGACCTCGGGTCCCAAGCATGTGCCGTACCGCGACTCCAAGCTCACGCGGCTGCTGCAGGACAGTCTCGGCGGCAACACCAAGACCAAAATCATCGCGACGCTCTCGCCCTCGATGGACTGCATCGACGAGTCCATCTCCACTTTGAAGTTCGCTGATCGCGCCAAACAGGTCATGGTCATGGTGCGCGTGAACGAGCAGCGCGAGATCGACCCGGCGTACGTCGAGAAGCTCCAGAACGAGCTCGAGCAGCTGCGCGAGGTCGTGAAATTGCTGAAAGGTAGCAACAGCAGCTCTAGTACAAATGGGGCAAGCAACAATAGCAACAACAATGCAAACGAGCATGAGGATGCCAATCTAAGGGCTCGCTTGGTGCGGGTTCTGAACGAAAACATTGAACTGAAGATCCAGAACGAGAAGCAGCAGCGGGAACTCGAGCAGCTACGCCAACAGAATGGGTCCAGTGGTGGTAGTTCTACTATGGAATCCTTACCAGAAAACGCTGGTGCGCTGGACCCAAGCGTGCAGCTTGCCAAACAGGTTTTCCATACAATTTCATAGATTTGGTTCATACTGTAGAGATGGGTGGCTGACAATGTGTGCGTGTGTGTCTAAACACTGCTGCTAGCAACTCGAGAGCACGCTGCGGCAGCTGAAGGACGCGTCAGACCGCTTTTTCCGCTTCGAGATTGAAGAAGACGAACTCAAGAGCATCCACACCAAAGTCTTCCAGAGCGCGCCAGTTTCGACCATTTATCTAGGAACTCCACATTCAAGTGGCAGCAACGCAGCGGCGATGGCGAATGGCTTCGGAGGTGGTGGAGCGGTGAAGAACAGCAGCATTTCCAAGCCCCGACCACGTGCGTACCGAGTAGATATTCATGTGTAATTCCTAATCGTTGCTCGTACTGATCTATTAGTTCATTTATCCCAACAGCTCCGATGATGAGATCGTCCGGGTCGTTCAGTGGCAGCCCTGCGCCTACCAAGCCTCCAGTCGCAGGTGCCACCGATCTGCTCTATCGAGTACGCGGCCGTGGCACCTCAGTCTCAGAGAAACCTGGTACTAGTACCAACACTTTGAATGGTGGTGCAGACTGGAAATCCGACGCGCAACAGGGGAAACAAGGCATGGACGTCGAAAAGGAGCTCGAGTTGTCTCGCAAAGCGATCGAAAAGCAGACGAAGCTCCAGAATTGGCTCATCGAGAAGGAGAAGCGCGAGCTGCTCAAGATCCAGCAGGAGCAGCTGTTCATCGACGAGCAGCGGCGGCTTGCGGCCGAAAAGGACGCCAAGTTCTACAAACATGCGGCCGCGGCCAAGAAGAAGCTCCTGGTCGCGGCGGTGTCTTCATCATCAGGAAGCCCCAAGCCGTCGACAGCAGAGCTCTGAGAGTAGGTGAGAGTGGGTGGGTAGGTAGCCCTAGGTTTGGTATATCTATCTATCTATTATTTATCACATTAAATGGATTTAGAGACACAAAAACGAAAGGAGCAGGCAGCGATAAGTATAGTAAACCCCCATCTAAAGAGACCATGCTTTCATAGCTCCATACTGTTTTTACTCTATAGCACGCCGAGCTGCACGTTGGAGAAGACGGTGCCCTTGCTGTTGGTGATCGCCACGGTCTTCTGCACGCGGCCGATGGAGTCGAGCGTGACCTTCTCCTTCTTGTTCCCGGGAAGCTGCACGGTCTCGAACGCCAGCGCCGCGTGCGCGTTCGTCGCAAAAGTCACGTTGCACGAGCCGCGGTTCTGCTTCGGCAGCCACTGGATCGACTCGACGGCGCTCGGCACAATCTTGGCGTTCTGCACGAAGAACGTCTCGATGTCGTTGCTCGTCACCCCCTTAGGGATGCGATGCAGACGTAAGCGGCACGAGCGCGCGATTGCCGCCTCAGTCTTCGCAGAGCCAGGCACTTGAATAAGTGGCGTCGCCGCGATGATGGTCGGGTCGACGAACGACTCTTCATTCATCAGAGGAGTCGCCTCAGTGACTTGCTTGAGCCCAAACGCCGTTGGCTCGTACTGTGGTGGTCCGTTGTATCGTGAGCCTTGCGCACGGCGCTGGGCATACTCTGCCATGGCCTTTGCGCCGTGCAGCTCCAAAGCCGACGGGATGATCGCGCCGACAGGGTTGCGCGCCGCGTACTTGGCCGCAAGCATCGACGCCTGCGCATCGATCGTACTGTCGTGGCCGTCCGGCATCTCAAAGTCCAGCAGGAACTTGGTCAGGCACTTGAGGCCGGGCGTGCTGCGGCCGCCCTCGGCGCCCATGCGCTGGTAGATCATCGCCGTATCAATCACGCGGCGGTGGTCGATGCGCAGACTCGCGAGATCACCGTGCACCGAGTGGCCCACGACGATCGTGTCGGCGTTGATGTACTTGAGCATCTCCTTCTGCGCCTTAGCGACTGAGATCTTGGACTGTGAAATCATCTCCGGAGTGATGCCGTGGATGTCGGTCTTCGTGTCCAGCAGGCGGCTCCCTTCCTCAGGCTGGTGCACGATCAGGTCCGCGATGATGTTGCGGATCATGTCGTCGCCGTCCACGGCCGAGACACGGCAGAGCGCGTTCGACACGCGCTCACCGCTGGTGAGCGGGATCGTCACGCACATCTCGCAATCAATCGCCACGACGCGCAGCGTGGTAGACTTCTTCTTCGCCTTGGGCTTAACCCAACCGGCGTCCTTGTCGTACGGGAACGTGAAGAGCTTGTCGAACTTGGGGTGCGCCTGCGTGAGCTGCACGAGCCTTTCGTACTCGCCGTCCGTGACGTCGTAGCTCAGATCGGTCGTGAGCTGGCGGATCATCACGTCCCGCGCGACCGACGTCACCTGCTCCACGCGCTGCTTCTTAGTCAGCACGGCCGCCTCGTTCGCAGCAGCGATCTGCGCATGCAGCTGCAGCTTGCGCTTCTTGTGCGCGTCAGTGGCGGCAGTGGCGTTCAGCGACGCGATCGCGGTGGCGACAGAGCCTCTGACCATCATGATATTGCTTGCCTTGGATTGTTCTCACTGATTATGCTGTCTCGACGAAGCGTTGGTGCTGCTTTTGATGATTGATCAGCATCAATGCCATAGCATACATACAGGACCATGTCCAAGCCCAGCCAGCCAGTCGCATTGCAGTGCGAGTTTAGTGTGGGCCACCTAAAAACACTCAGTAATATTTATGTTATATATCATTGAGTACAGTATATCATATGCTGTTAGGGTATAGATGTTGCAGTATACAAACGGCAATCGACATCTCATTTCAGTTGCATTGACAATATGATGCGCAAGACGGTGCTGGAGGCGACGCAGCGCGCGACGCAGACCCAGGCGCTCAAGAAGATCACGGCGGGCGTGGAGCTGCTGCCGCCCGCGGCGGACAGCGGTATCCAATACCTGCTCTTCCAGGCGCAGATAGCGCATCAGAAGCCCGTTGCGACTGCGCCAACAGCAGCAGCTGAGAAGGAGAAAGAGAAGAAGCCGTTCCGAGACCCGTTCACCAAGGAACATCTCGAACAGGACCTCTTCATCACACAGGTGCACGGCACGCACAACCTCGTGCTCAACAAGTTCAATGTTGTGGATGAACATGTACGTATTACTATGTGTATGCTTGTGAGGTCACCGTGATCATCAGATCTTTGTCACGATATGATTTCAGTGACGGTGGGTGGCTAGTTGAAGCAAGCAGGTGGCGGTGGCTTATGTGGCGTGTGTTATGGATTAATGTTTGCATGTGTGGACGATAATAGGTCGTGCTGCCTACGATCGAGTACGAAGAGCAGGAGACGCCGCTGAACAAGGCCGATCTGCGCGCGATGTGGACGGTCATGCGCGACCTCGACGCGTTCGCATTCTTCAACTGCGGCTACGAAAGCGGCGCCAGGTACGTCGCCCTCGCGTGCTTGAAGAATCATGACACTGCTTGTGAGTGTGTTATGGGTGTTAGAGACACTTTCTATGGCTCTAACGTGGCTGCTATTAGTCAACCTCACAAGCACATGCAGCTCATTTCGTACCCGTCCCTCAAAGCGTTTACAAACCTGGACATGGTGAGATGCCAACCATCCTATTACTGTTCATATTTGCTACTGACACTATCGCTGGCCACTGACTGAATGCACGCTCTTCGTACTACTTGACATCTCGCAGCCTCCGTTGCTCCATTTCATCAACGAGCGACTGCAGAGCCAGCCGACAACCGAGATTGTGCACCTGCCGGAGCTGCCGTTCCTCCATTTCCTGCACCGCGTGGATCTGGACGCCGAGACCGAGAGTCAAGTCGCCGCAGGTGCTGTTTGTTTAGCAAGCGTTTTCCCTCCATGGTCCAGTTTTGCGCTTGACTCACGTGATACTAAACTTGCGATTGTGATCGTCGTGGCTGTGTAATGTGCAGACCACTTGCACGCGATCTACGAAAAAGTGCGGCTGCAGCTGAACACCTACGCGTATCCAGCAGCAGCTCACGAGAAGGAGGCGAACGGAGCAACTACTGCGCCGTCATCATCGTCCCCACTGCCGGTCGCGTACAACCTACTGCTGACGAACTCGTTCCTGTTCGTGATCCCGCGCAAGAGCCAGAAGGGCTTCGAAGGCATCGAAGTGAACTCGATCGGCTTCATCGGCTCCTTTTTCGTGCGCAGCGCCGAGCAGCGCGCGCTCTTCGAGGCGCAGGGCGGCCCCATGGCGCTGCTGCGCGAGGTCACATTCCCACCTCAGCAACTGTAAAAAGAACGACAGAAAAGAAAAGGAAGCCATCAAGCGAGTAAAATGAAGGCGCAGCGTAGCATATGGCTGGGCGGGCGTGCTGGTATTCGCAAACGTGTCTAGAACGAAAAATGGAAAAAGATATGAATCCATATCCATAGAGAGTTCAGTTCGCATGTTGAAGAATGAAAAGAGAGACAGTCGCCTCTGAGTTGTTGGTTGGTTGTGTGGGTTATGAGTTGGGTTCGTTCATGTCTTGCAAGCGAGAGTCGGAATGGATAGTGCGCATACTGAGGGAGGGAACCAGCATAATGCTGGCTGATCTGTTGTGGGAAACTCATGAGAGTGCCCATTGTAAAGTGACGATTATGTGTGGTATTGCGATACCTACAGCATCGTAAATGACTAGCGAGTGTTTGTTTGTGTGGATTTAATATTAGGGCGGGGTGGATGAATAAATAGTTAGGATAAGATGGACGGAGCCGCAGGAGTGCATGGAAGGCCATGGAGCTGGGCTTCTCATGGAGTCTTTTTTGGTTGGTTGCTGGGGTTTGCCTTGAAGAGCAGCAGTTGTTTGGTGGTGATGGTGATGGTAAATAAGTTGGAAAATTGGTTGTTGGTTGTTTGTTCTTGGAGAGCGAGCGTTGCCGGCGAGAGAGCACTTCGATCGTGGAGCCGCCGAGCCAGAGAGTGGAAAGTCACTTGGGGAGAGCGAGTTGAGCTTACAGCCCGATGCCCGAGCCGAAGGTCTCGCGCGAGTGCGCCTTCCAGCCTTGGAGCCCCAGTTGGCGGTTCTTGTTCTTGAGCAGCTCCTCGATCTGCTCCAGGAACGCGTCCTCGACCTCGAGGAACACAAGCACGTCGCGCAGGAACAGGCAGTCGTTCTGCCACGCGCTCGGCTGCATGCGGTGCAGGATCGCGAACACGATGCGCAGGAAGCTGTTCATCTCGAGCTGGCGCTTCGTCAGGTCCTCTTCGGTCGCGCCGAAGCCCAGGAACGGCATGCGCGTAAACCGCAGGCGCTCGAGGAACGAGCGCGTGGCGTCGAACGAGCAGCCCTTGTCGCGGCCCTCGCAGTGGCACTTGCCACTGCGGCTCGAGAAGATCACGGACGGGTCGTACTTGCCGCCCACGCGCGTGAGTAGCGACTTGCGGAAGCGGCGGAAGTCGTCGAACGAGCGCGTGACGAACTGACAGGACTCACGCTCTTCCTGGAACGCGCGGCGGCCGGGCACGAGCGTCTCGACCGACACCACATACGACAGGTTCTTGCGTGGGCCGTGGAAGTGCGACACGGATGCCGAGAGCTTCTTCAGGATCTTCGGGTCCACGCTGGACGCGGAGGTTGCGTGCGAGATCGCGGACGCCGAGGCCGCGGTGGTTGACGACGCAATCGAAGACATGGACGAGCGGCGTGAGAACGACGCGCGCAGACTGGACGCGGCGAGTGGCGAGACGCCGCTAGAAGAGGCACCAGCGGCGGCGCCATTAGCGATCGTTGGGGAATTCAGGGTCATCATGACTGCGTGCGGAGCTCTGGGTGGACTGTTGGGAAATGGAGAAGTGAGCACGGGCGTCCTTCTTTGCTTGGTGCTGCCTGCGCGTGTGGAGATTCGAATAAGACTGTTGGGCGAAGTAAGTGATGGAGCGCTATCGCGTGGAGCTTGAAGGGAGAAAAACGGACTGTGTGAAATGCGTGGGGAAGAAGGGGGGGAGAGAGAGATGCGCCGCCGCTTCATAGAGAAACTCAAGCGACTCAACAGACGAAAAGCGCGAGCCAAGCAGACGCTGAAGATTTGATTGGAAAAGCAAAACGTATGGGCGAATGTATAGGCGGTGGTGGAAGATCGCTCGCTCACGACAACCCGACCAATGTGCACCGTCAGATATGTGAGGTCCACCATCCGCGCGGACATACAAAATCCAAGTGTAAAACTCGGCTGGAGGGCCAATACGTACCTTGAAGGCTGGGGAGTTAAGTTTGTCACTGACGGCCGGCTTTTCTGCTTGGGCATACAAAAGCCAAGATGTTTCGCGCAACCATGTAGCGTCCATGTGCATCTGCATTTTGTGATGCGAACAGCCGGGATGGACGCAAAAGTGTGTGTGCGCGAAGTGAGGGAAGAGCAAGCTTAAAACGGAGCTGTGGCTCAGAAGTAGCAGCAACTCAGGCTTCAAAATAAGATTTGACCGAGAATTAGCAGTAAAAAGCGAGCATCTGCTCGCTCATGTCACGTTTCCCGTCAGTTGGCTGGCCAACACTGTTGAGTTGTTTGTGGCCGACCACTCACTCACGATTGAGCCGCCCGGATCTCTAAAAGCAAAGTAGAATTTGAAATGCTGCTCTTTTCCCCCTGGAGATGTTAGAAGTAGCCTTCTTACCGTGGATTTTCAATCACAAATCTGACGCGATTCTCTTAGCAGCCATGAAAAACTTTGAAGAATTTGTGGCGTGTTAAAGTTCGCAATTCCGGATAAGACTGGGTTTTTTGCATCGAAATCTGTGTCGCAATTCTATGTTGGGCCACCAAAAACACCAACAAGCTTGAACCCAAAACTGGCGGATTGAGGAGGTAAACATCCAGCAATCTTACACTTGGTTTTTGTATGCTTGATTTGGTGTCAGCTAACGCCACGAGTTGATGGGGAATCATTTCTTGACTTATCCGTCACTCCCCTAAACCTACACGCGCCGCTTCAGTCTTCAAGAAGAGCCGGAGCGAGTCTTGTGTGTGATGGGGGGACACAACAATTCGAGAGGATGGCCAAACACGACTTCTTTTACATCATATATCGGATATATGTCAGTCAAACGTTCCTAACGACTCGAGAAATGGCTTCACTTCGCTGCATCGTGCAACTTGTGCCATAGCTTCAAGGTAGGTACAGTTGGTTAGGACACTTCTGCGAGGATCATCGGAATGCCAATCGACGCGACCATGCTAGTATTCGTACAAGCTTGTTGCGTGCTGCAAGCCCGATATGAACAACATGGACCGACTGCAACCAGCTGCGAACACGACTAAGAAGAAGCTGGCGGCCTCGCGCGTGTGACCCTTCGCGTCGGCCTTTCAGCCCTCTTGATTATACGCATCCTCACCACCCTCATATCCAAAAGGAAATCATGACAGAGCCGCCTCCACGCGAGCTGACGCAACAACATGATCCCGTCGCCTCGCCTAGAGCAGAGCCAAAGCCGAAGCCGAAGCAGCATACGCTGATCACTTCGCCGAGAGCGCTCGCAGCCAGGTCGACCGCCGATGTGATCGTCGTCACGCAGGACGCCGTGGCGGTCGCTGCCATGTCCTGGAAGCAGCGCTACGAGCAGGTTTTGGGGGCCAATCAGCGGCTCAAAGACCACTTGGGGGCAATGGAGAGAGCGCATCGCATGTACAGTTAACCACGTATGCATGCAATCAATCGCGAGAGCTGGCAAGTAGTTGCTTGATTTGTATCTGAGCGTATGACCTCTATGTGCTTTGTGTGCGTACTACAGAGCGATGACAACCATCAAGTACGACCCGTCGTTGCCGAACAACGAAGTCTTCACGAAGCAGCTCATGGAGGAGAATCGACAGCTCCTGGTCAAGAACCGGGAGATGGAGCTGCGCCTGTTTCGAGTAAGTGGTGGATGCGTGCGTGACATTGCTGGGTCTGCAATCACGAACTATGGGTTACCTCTAACCTGACAACCCACCACACGTGTATTAGCTCAATGGTCGACCATTTAGCGTAACCTCGACCCCAACATCCACAAAAGCGTCCAAAGCAACCTCGAACGTCCGATCTAAAGCTAAGGCACGACCTGCAGCCGCCACAGGGAAAGATTGCAGCGTTCAGACTGATTCCAGACCTGAGTCGCCTTCCCTAGTGAAAAGGACACCTTCCTCACAGCAAGTCCTTGGACTTCTCGGCGACCTGAAGTCCCGCTTGAGCGAACTGGAGCTGAATCTCGACCGACTACGACAAGAAAACGATCTCTTGCGCCAAGAGAAAGCTCACAGTGAGCAGCTCGGTGCGAATGTTAAGAATATAGAGAACCAGTCTGCAAAATGTGAGAATAAAAAAAAGCCCACCTCACGTGAAGCGAAAGAGCATGAGGAGCTCCAGAGCTGCCTCCAGGACCAGATGCGTCAGATGGGGCTCCTCGAAGCTCGGTATCACCAGCTCGATGAGCGAGCGCGCGCGAAAGCAGATCTCTACAAGCAAACAGTTGCGCAAATCGACGAGCTCAACGAGAAGCTCTTTGTTGCCCAGCAACAGCTTGTCCAACAGAAGCAGATCATCCAAAAGCACGAGGATCACACTTTTGAAGTGAAGGCACTGCGGAGAGAGTCACATTTACTGCGAAGCGAGAACATGAAACTCAACGACGCGGTCGCGACGCTCAGTACCAGACCGTTCGACGAGCTCTCGGTGGATCTGCAAAAGAAAAATCTGTGGATTGGACAGCTAGAAGAGACGAACAAGATGTTGGAGACTCAGTTGGAGCAGGTGAAGAGAGACTTCCGCGTGGCCCAGCAAATGAATTGTCAACTGCGAGAACGAGTGAAGAGGCTCCAGCAAGAAAGCGAGGACCAAGCTCAAGCCCTGGAGCAGTGCAAATTGGAGTGCGAGCGCGATAAGATGGCGCAGGAGATCGCAGAGCTTCAGCTTCGGTTTTACACTGCGCCGGGAGATAAACTACTCATGTGCGCACTGGGCAAAGCACTCAAAGACATGCGCGCTCAGGAGGATGCAGCCTCAAAACTCACGGGCTTCATGGAGAAAGTTGGCGACAAGAACTTGGATAGCAGTGCGCAGACTCCTAAATTGTGTGGCAAGTGCCATACAAGTGGTCAGTCTGACTCAAGATCTGAGGTGAATTCGCTCCAGAAGCTGCGCTTGGAGAGGATCTCTGATCTGACAACGCTTATGAAAGAAGACACACAGGCCCAACTTGCGAGTTTGAAGCTTATCCACGCGCAGCAAATGCAGATTCTGAAGCGCAAACTGAGCAAATGGGAGCAACGCGCCAGTGAGTACTTGGACCAGATCAGACAGCTCCAGAAGGAGAAAAGCGAATTGACGCGACGACCTCTGCAGCCGCCTCGTTTGCTTCTTGACGCTGGCCAGTTGATCAAGAGCATCCCGTCTCCAATATCACAAAGCTCGATGAAGCCCTTGAGTCAAAGTGAGCAGCACAGACATGGTCGAGATCGAATGAACATCATTGAGATTGTGCTCTCCGAGCTCCGCTTGGCGGATCTGTCTACACCGGAAGGACGCTCAAGTTCAATTGTGCTTTTCTGCGACTACTACGACTTTGAATCACAGCTGTCTCCAGTCATCTCGGTACCAAGAGACACCGAAGATGATGCTTCCGTGGTGCCTCTGGACTTTGGGATCACGTATAAAACCTGCCAAGACGCGGCGTTCTTCAGATCCCCAGTAGCTCGACAGCTGCGTATCGAGGTTCAGCAGCTCCAGGTCGGGAGCATGAAGCTCGTCGCAGCGGCAGAATTGGATCTCAACGCACTGTTCCTCTCGCCCACTGGGCAGTGCATCATGACACTCAAGCTCCTCAGCCCATTCACTCACACGGGTATTGGCAGTATCAAGATCGAGCAATCTCTTGCGCATCCAGTCGACGCATTCTACAAATCGATTATGCGCAACAACAAGAGTGCCCTCATACCGTCAGCATTCCCGCAAACTTTAACGCCACGAAAAGGTGTGGTAGAGATCCGCATCATCTCGCTTCTGCTCATGAAAACGTTTGTCTCCGACTTGAAACTCGCAGCACCAGCTCAAAAGAGCAATACAAAGAAACTCGAATTGTCGTACCAATTTGTCGGATTCCCAGCGGTGAAGATCCCCACTGCGCTTCCGACCGCTGCCTCGAATGGTGGATTCTTTGTCGCGACCGAGAGTTCCCACTCGTTTGAAGTTGACGCGAGTGCTGATTTCCTGCGTTTCCTAGTGAGATACGAGTTCGAGTTGCAGCTCCGATCCACACAAACAGCTTCACAGGGTGCGAGAGATGGGGAGGGTATCATCAATGGTCACGCATCTGTATCGTTCAAGGAACCTTTGATGCAGCAAACAACTACCCAACCTCCGTCGTCTCCGTTGCCTGTTGTGTTTGCGAGCATCGTCGACTCGAAGAACAAAGATCGCCTGCTGGGACGGATTTCCTTGGAGATCTCGCTGTGTGGCTTCACCGAGAGTGCTCCAACCAAGTTTCTCCCAGTTCCTGCGAACCATGTTATCCAGTTGATCAAGAAATTGTTCGCATCAACATCTCCACAAACTGGTGAACTCCAAGTGGATTGGTGGAAATTCAGGGACGTGATGAGCTTCTCGCATCTCGAGAGATCGCTGCGTTACCTCTTGTACCAGAAGAAGCCGCCAACCAAATCCGACCTGAGCAACCTTGTGGCCAAACTGAATTCTGCTGTGATGAACACCAGTGGCGGTGGTGCCAATCCATCGCGTGACCCTTTTGCCTCGTTGGAATTGTTTGGTGCGCTCCTTGAAAGTGGCGACATTCGTCTCAGTTCGATCGACCTCGCAATGCTTCTCTCGGGATTACACCACGCTTGCAGTCCAGTGATCTCCCGTTCTGGGGCCGAAGCAGTATCCACGAAGGACTTCAGGCTTTCAAATCAAACTCCATTGCTAAGGAGAAAATTCGCGCATCTCTGTGAAACGTGTGACGAGCTGTGGCTCCAAGTGGAAGAAAGTTTGCGGCAGCGTGCTTGTGCGTTGGGCTCCTTGAAAGTAGACATTCCCAGTGACAAACACGCTGATGAGAACCCACTGGACTCGTCACAACCAATGATGATTCCATGGGAAACCTTTAACCAGCGCCTTGGACTCCCATAGGATCACACGAGAAGTGAGTTTAGCAGGCAACAAAGGGATCATATTTACATTAGCGTACCAATCGGTCACTGGCTTTTCAAAAAATGTTCTCTCGTTCTCTCATTTTCTCGGAGGAGCTATCCCAGGTACTTCAGCTTTCGGATGATCTTGAACTGCTCAGGGATCTCCATGAGCGCCGCAGTCGCAAAGCCGATATCGGGCTTCGCCTGGTTGTACTTTATCACGCGGTTGAAGTCCACGAACTGGAAATTGTCGAACTTGCGCGCGGGAAGCGTGTCATCGTAATGTTCCATGAGCGTCTGCGTCATTCATTCCATACAAAAAAAGAAATGAATTAGAATGATACAATGCACAACAGAGTCAACAAACACCAAGAAATGGGTTTGCTGAAGGACTTACCCATGGTCCATCGCCAACCCCCACAACAACAATCGCTACAGATGACAAAAAACGAAATAAGGGCACTGTGAGCATATTGGAGGTCAAAGATCGACCGACAAAGAGACTGGTAGAACGTACACAATGCGTATTTGGAGGCTTCGACAATAGCCTGCGACGTTTCCTTTTCGTTCGTGACTTGTCCGTCTATGTGGGGAAATCACAAGCACATTAAGACGAGCTCGCTTTACGGTCGCATACCAGACGGTCATCGCCAATGTTTTTAATCGCAGTACGCACCTGCGATGATGACAAGGATGTGGTACGAGTTCGTGTCTCGGACCTGTCGGATGGCTTCGTAGATGATCGGCGCAAAGTTGGTCGGCCCCGCAAGCGCAATCGTGGGCGTGATCTCGTCGTATCGCCTTAGCACTTCGTCAAAGCCATGGCACGGTTTGCCCTGCGGGAGGAACGGGAACACGGCCTTGTCGCCCGTGCTCGCGTCGCCGAAGCCGAACGCCGGGATTAGGTTGTCGTCGTCAAACGGCTGCAGCGTGCGGCCGATAATCGCGATCACCGACTGAATGGTGTCAATTAAGAGAGACAACGTTCAGTCACAATACATAGAGCGAGCCCCAGGCTATTAGATGCTCACTACTAACCTGGTACGGATTCATGGCGAACTTGGACGGATCGATGTAGTGGAGACACTTCTCGCCGAACGACACTTTGCCGGTCCACTAAATACAATCCAAACGACCAAAGACATGAGCACCACGTCTACGCGCATAATAGGTCACAACTCGTATGGACATGAGTGCAAGAGTGGCAGCAAGCGCGAGTGTACCGTGTTGGACTTGGTGTAGTCGATCTGCGCGTGCATCAATCATTCATTCACAATGCCGAGATAGAAGCGCCATGTTAGTATACGCCTATCGCAACATGAGTGAGCGCAGAAGAGTACAGTGGCATGCAAAACGTACCCCGATGATGAGATTGGAGGATTCTAAGCCCTGCCGTCTGCACACACACATATATATTATTATTCGCATATGAAGATCCGCATTAGGCTCACACACTACTTTTTAATGAATGACCTTGCAGATACATACATACATACCTCAACGCTTCCTGCAGTTCCTCTATACACACGATTAATTAATCAGCGACATACGTTAATCACAACGCTCCAGCTTATAAACATATACACGCACATCGCATGCCAAGAGCTCTCTCCATCATCAGCGTGTGAGCGTGCACGTACCGAACGTCTCGAACTGGTCGGGGATCGCGGCGTTCAGATTGGAGGCGCCAGTGGCAGTACCTGACGCGGGCGTACTCGGTGCGCAGCCCATGGCAGTTGGTCGAATATGTGGATCGACAGAAAAAAGGGAGGAACGCGAGCGTGAAGCGCCTGCTGGTCTGCTTGTTGTCGAATGCTGCAATAATGAACTCGTTGAGTTGATGCAGTACCGACCATATTTTCATGGGTTGCTGAAGTGAAAATATCAAAACAAGGTGCGGTATTGTGGGTATATTTTTCTTCTGGGTGATATGAAGACGAGAAATTCTGTTCATCTGACCCTGAGAGTTACCTTGTTTCGGTAATTGAGGCACAATGGATGGATTTTGGGTTCAAAGTCAACCCATTCGCCACTTGTTCCTGCTCGTATCTACGTGATCATACTTGACTAAACAGACTAGTACATGCGCCATAGCATATTAAATCATATACATGGATGGGACTGCTGCTGTAACGAGTCAACCTCCACGACAGCAGCAGCGACTTCGAGTTCAATGCTCGCCGAGTAGTTACCATTTACGGTCACCTAGATTCTACACATGACCTACTGTTGTGTATCGTTTGTCACTTGTCTCCGTCGTCAGCATGAAAAAAATCGATGTCGCTGCTGCTGTTCTCGGGAATGCGGTCACCAGTCGCTGGAATCACCACGTGCGGCGGGTAGAGCCACGCTTCAATTGCGAGTCTGCGCATCGGCATTGGCGCGTACATTCCTCCAGTGTACACCTCGTCTTGCACGGCTGCTTGCTTTGCTTTCGATTTTACTGCTGGCGTCGCGTCCTTCTCCTCGCGAGCGAAGCATTCGTCCCGACGCCGATGCGTCAACTGCAGCACATTCGCCAGCCCGCGATGACTCTGGTCCAGCACGTGCCACTGCACCTGCACTAGTGGTGATGCGACGCTCTTCATCGCCTGTGCGCTCTTGCTGCTGCTGCTCTTTGCCATGCCTTCCGCTGTGCGCATCGCGTCGAGCTCGCGCATGGTCGCCTCAAAGTTGCTGTCTGCGTCCAGCAGCTCCAGCACATGCTAGTGAGAGAGTATGTACACACACATAGAGCGCTAGCATTGTCAGTCCTGTGTTGCATCATAATGTGCTAGTAAAACCTATCAGCCTTTTCTTACCTCTATGTAATTGATGGAGTTGGTATCACTTTTGGTCTCCTGGACAGCACTGCTGTTGAAGTGGCCTACGTCCTGCTCGCGAATGTGCACGTAGAGTGCGACCACGTGCCGTCGCTCGCTGCTGCGCGCGCTGATCACGAACTGGTTGCGCATGCGGAGCTGCTGCTGCACCATTATGCTTGTTGCAGTTGTGGGAGGTTCTCGTTTGTTGCGCGTGTATTCGACTAAGTACGAAGAAACACTAAACTGTATCATGTTGCCTGTTATGTGACTGAAACCAGCTCAATTTCCACAGGAAATCTTGCGTACGGAATTGACGCCGAAATGCGGGCATTGCCAATTCGGAAAGGACGCCAGATAGATCCTCGCAAGTTGCAGAAGAAGGGCGCTCCGTGCAGCCAGCGGACTGAACGCATGGCTGTCCATATGCGCTGCTTTCGGTTCGTCCACGCGCTATTAGTGTGAGTAGCAGTGGCGACAAGGTGTGGTACCAAGCTGCTGTCCGTTCGCACTACTGCGGTCACCTTTCTCCAAAAGCGTTTGCGGTCGCCTTACTCACTTAGTACAACTGAAGTATCGTGGTCACAGATTTTGCTAACTCTCACGATGCTAGGGCCACTACACCACAGCCGAACGATGTTTTACGTCCAGTCTGGGAAGAGCTAGGCATGGGCTTTGATGGTGTCAATTGTGGCAACAGCATTGCATCACTCACATCTAACTCCACACGACTTGTCGAGTATCTGATCGATCGACTGGTGTCCCAAATTGGGGACAACTGCAAGTGCAGTGACTACATTATTAATAGTCCAAGTCACTTGATTGCTCGCGTTGTGTGCAGTAAGCTTCCACGACAGAAAGCGATTGCGCAAGATCGAGACGAGCTCCATTGGTGCACGGTGATGATGGGTCGAGTGCTGCCGTCTTCAGCGATCGCCACCAGCGCCAGCAACGATCCAGAGGTGCTTGTTTACGAGCTCATCCCTCCTAAATCGCTTCCAAAACTGGACTTGTCGCTGTCAATCAAGTCGCGCTTCCTGAGTCGTCAGGGGCTGACCAGGTTCAATATGTTCGTGCGCCGACGCAACAAGATCGGACTCGCCGCGTTCTGTGGCATCATTTGCTACTTCATGACTCTCCTGACCCCCGCGGATGCGGCGCGTGTGTTTGCAGTCCTCTCAGCGCTGCTCTATGGACCAAACGTGATTGCAGCGTTCAGTTTGCTCCGCTTTGAGGTGGTGTGCTTGCTCCTTGGAGCGTACGATTTCTGGTTCTCGTCGTTCGTCAGCGCCTCCACTTTTGTGTGCTTGGGGCTCGTCATGGGTGACGTTCGAGCCATCGCGATCATTTTCGCGTGGTTTGGGATCCAAAACAACATCCTCATCGATGCAAACGTCCGAGCCGTGAAGTTCTGGGTCATCTTTAACGTGTTTGGCACGATCAGCTTCGTCACAACTTGGGTTGTTGTGGCTTTGGATCTTGTCGATCAGGTGGAGCACCTCGCAATCGTCCAACTGAAGTCCTACGAAGTCTCAGCGAAAGCGGTGGTCGTCACCGGTTTGATCACAGTCATTGCACTCGTCGCGCGCAATGTCTACCGGAAGCGCCACGTGTTCCAGAAAGATGCCGACTCGTCAATGATCGAATGCGTGAGCTATCGAACAGATTTGAAGTATGTCGCTGTGCATGGTGGTGCGGAGAGAACGAAGTTGGCGTCGACTCAGCAATCTGTGATTAATGTGGACCAGCCCGAGTTCATGAAGACTATGCGCTACGTCAAAGGCATTGGGACGGTTGATCCGAGCGACACGTTGCTCCAGTCTTCGTGGATCAAACGGGGTTTCATCTCGTTGAGGTTCGGTAACGCGGTGCACTGGCTTGGTGTCGTGGCAGTACTTGCGACTCTACTGTCGAGTCTTGTTAGAACATTTGCGCGCGGTGAAAGCGGGCGAGGCTTGCAAGCGAGCGAAGTCGTGGCATTCACGCTGACTTCTGTGTACTGCGGTTTGTTTGCATTACACTTCCAGCGCAAGGTGCTCGTGGCTCTCTGCACTTCGTTCGACTTCGTATTTTTCTCGGTGCAGCTGACGATCGTGCACGGGAGTCTCTGCGATTTTCTCCACTGGACGCTTCGCGGCTGCTTGAGCGTTGTGACGTGGTGGATCTGGATCCACTGGGTGTTGACGCTCGATGCCGTGACCCCCGCTATGAGAGCGAAGCTCGGACTCCGGAAGGGTTTTGCTACGATGGTGCTGATCGTGTATCTCGGTGCAAGTATGCTGCTGACCTGGATGCTCGTCGCTACGGATGAGATGGTCGAGATGTACAGCCGCACAGTGTGGAAAGGCGAGGTCTTTGGGCAGCCCATACCCGACGTTCGCCTCTTTCCATTGTTCTGCAATTGCCTGCCGACGGTGATCTTGCTGTGCGTTCGACTCGTGTGGCGACTTGTGAAGAACGATTTTGATGTGCTGTTGGTGCTGGATGGTGCGGTCGCCTACATGAACCACTTGCAGACAGCAAAATGCCGACGGTCAAGACGCTGGGGCTCAATTGGTCCTGTCCACGAAAGCTCGCGCTCGATTCGTGCAACTCCCCACACGCGAACCTTCGCTTCGAAATGACGAAGTGGATGAACGAGAGATGGTGAGGTTCTCAGAATAACCAACCGCAAGAATCAAGTGATTTGATGTCATCCCGAGTTCCAAGTTTTTACAGCCACTCCTGTTTATACTTAGTATGCCACTTGTGGACATCAAGTGCGATGCATCAAGCAAACAAATCCCTCACTTACGAAGTTGCAGCATGGCCGCTGTCGGTGTTTTACCGTCCGCTGACGCAACAGATACTCACCGCATCACTTGGATTTACGAGCTCCAGTCTCCTGAAGAGCTGCCGGTGCTCGATCTGTCGCTGTCTCTGCAGTCGCGTTTTCTGAGCCGCCGAGCGCTGGATCGAATGAAGTTTTTTGTCAAGTTCAGAAAGCAAATTGGAGTGTCTTTATGGGCTTCCGTTGCGCGCTACATGGCAACGCTATTGGCGACAGTGAATGTGGGGCGAGTTACAACGATCTTGACGCTGGTATTTGATTCCTGTCGCGATTTCTGGAGCGAGCTCGTTGCGGTATCAAGTACTGCTACTGCTCTTCAAGATGTACGACTTTTGATTCCTCAGCTGTGTCAGCATGTCAGTGTTTGTGGTGCTCGGATTGCTGATGGGCGACATACGCGGTGTTGCGATGGCTGCAACATGGGCTGGCGTTCAAGTGAACTTCATGGTTGATGCGAATATCCGCAAAGTGCGGTCGTGGCTCCTCATGAACATCCTCGCGGTCATCTACTACTCCATCACGTGGGCAGCAATTTTCTTCTTGCTCATCGACCACATGCAAGACTTCCAAATTATCTGCTACCGACGCCGCGAGCTTCCAGCGTCTGCGTTTGTCACAAGTGGACTGCTCATGATCATCGCGTTCTTTGCTCGCAACATCTACCGCATGCGGCATTGCTTTCAGAGGAAATCTCAAGCCAAGTGCATCGAGTGCGTCTCGTATCGCACCAATCTAAAGCTCTTCCCACAGGGCTCAACTCCACTATACCAGTCGCGAGTCCGCGGCTTGCAGGGACCAGAATACCTCAAGTCGATGCAGTGCGCGAAGCGTATCGGCACGATCAATGCGCGGAGCACCTTGATGTGGAGTCCAATCCTTCAGCATTCAATGGCGGCAACTGATGGTTGCGCTTGATTGAGCAGAATCAGCAGGACGAAACTTGTCAAATGGCTTGGGCTTTTGTCCCTAAGCTGCTTCGTTAGCCCGTCGCTCTCCAACATGGTGTCGGCGTGATCTAGCGCTCGTTTTCAACAAGTGAATCGTGTGATTGGGTTCGTGTTCACAGTTGCGTACTGTGGTATGTGTGCTCTCTGTTATCAACGCATCCTGCTCCTGGCGCTCGTCACGTCGTTCGACTTCGTATTCCTCTCGGTGCAAGTGATTGTGTTGCACGTCTGCACGTGTTCGTTGTTCAATTGGAACATCGACAACACGCTCGCGATGCTGACGTTGTGGATCTGGAATCACTGGCTTCTCTGCCTCGACGCGCTGCCGCCTGTGACGAAGCGCATGCTGGGAATCACCAGGAGCTTCGTGGTCGGTGTGGTTTTGATGTTGACAGCCTCTAGAGTGTTGCTGATCTATTTCCTGGTGTTCAAGGACCGGGGGGCAATCGAGAAGTACGAGCGGGTTGTGGTGCAGACGATGCTCGGTGGCCACGAGGTGCAGATCAAGTTGATGTCGATCTTCTTTAACAGCTTCGCGACCGCGTTCGCGCTGACTCTGCGACTGATCTGGCGAGTTATGACATTGAAGAGCGACGTGCTGCTGGTGCTTGATGACGTGGTCGTGTACGAGAACTACCTGATAAGTGCGAAAGTGCGGGTGTCAAGACGCTTCGGGTCGCTCAAAGAGGTAAAGCAACCATTATCGACAGCAGCACTTGCTAGCTCGCCATCGCATCTTGACTTGCAGCAATTTGGACCTCTTGATGTTAGGTCCTGATCGAGAGAAGGTATTTACAGAATGATTCGGCTTATTTATACCATCCTTGTCATGGAGGAACAAGATGCTGAAAACCGTAGTCCGACTGCACGACAGCTGGACTCACACTTCTTCAGTGCACCCACGTACTCAAGTGAACGACCCATGACTGCTGTCGGCATCGTCCCGTCAGCGGATACAGTAGGTCCTCAGACCAGCACCTGGTTCTACGAGCTCCAACCGCCAGAAGCGCTGCGCATTCTTGATCTGTCACTGTCACTCAAGTCACGCTTTCTGAGCCGTCGAGCTTTGAATCAGGTGGATTTCATCATCCGATCCAGAAAGTTGCTCGCGGTAGCAGCGTGGGGTGCGAATGCGTGCTTCCTGGCGACAATATTGGCTCCTACGAATACCGGCCGCGTCACAGCGATCCTGACGCTGGTGCTCTGGGTCCCAGTTGTACTTTCCGGGATCGGCTCGCTGCGCTACAACGTGGTGCTGCTCCTGCTGCGGACGTACGATTTTTGATTCCTCAGCTGCTTCAACTTGGCGGTGTTTGCTGTGCTCGGGTTCATGATGGGAGACACTCGCGCAGTAGCGTTGAGTACGACGTGGGCTGGCGTGCAGATGAACATCATGGTGGACGCAAACATTCGTAAGATCCGGTCATGGTACTTGCTCAACATTCTGGCGCTCATCATTTACATGATCCTGTGGGTCGCCGTTTCCTTCTGGCTCGTCGACAACATGCAAGACTTCCGGCTTGTTCACTATCGACAGCACGAACTTCCGGCCATGGCGTTTGCGACGAATGGGCTGCTCACGATCATCGCGGTGTTTGCGCGCAACCTCTGTCGGCGTCGCGACATTCTCCACAGGCAGTCGCACGCGAAGTGCATTCAGTGCGTCTCGTATCGCACCAATCTCCGGTTCTGCTCCCTCGAATCTACTTCAAGCATTCCGAAAGCTCAGTCGCAGATCACAGCCTCCGTAGAACCAGAGTACCTCAAGCCAATGGAGTACCTGAAGCGAATCGGAACCATTGACACACGAAACACTTTGCTCTCGAGACCCGTCCGTGAGTGTTTGGCGGCGACAGCAGCAGCTTGCAAGTGCAGCACGAGATTGATTAAGTGGCTTGGGGTTTTGGCACTCTGCGTCGTCGCTGGTTCGTCGTTCTCCAGGGCAATGCCGGATCAATCCCATATTTTGGTTGAAGAAGTGCTGAACGTTGTGGGGTTCGTGTTCACAGTTGCGTACTGTGGTATGTGTGCTCTCTGTTATCAACGCATCCTGCTCCTGGCGCTCGTCACGTCGTTCGACTTCGTATTCCTCTCGGTGCAAGTGATTGTGTTGCACGTCTGCACGTGTTCGTTGTTCAATTGGAACATCGACAACACGCTCGCGATGCTGACGTTGTGGATCTGGAATCACTGGCTTCTCTGCCTCGACGCGCTGCCGCCTGTGACGAAGCGCATGCTGGGAATCACCAGGAGCTTCGTGGTCGGTGTGGTTTTGATGTTGACAGCCTCTAGAGTGTTGCTGATCTATTTCCTGGTGTTCAAGGACCGGGGGGCAATCGAGAAGTACGAGCGGGTTGTGGTGCAGACGATGCTCGGTGGCCACGAGGTGCAGATCAAGTTGATGTCGATCTTCTTTAACAGCTTCGCGACCGCGTTCGCGCTGACTCTGCGACTGATCTGGCGAGTTATGACATTGAAGAGCGACGTGCTGCTGGTGCTTGATGACGTGGTCGTGTACGAGAACTACCTGATAAGTGCGAAAGTGCGGGTGTCAAGACGCTTCGGGTCGCTCAAAGAGGTAAAGCAACCATTATCGACAGCAGCACTTGCTAGCTCGCCATCGCATCTTGACTTGCAGTAGTCTGAACCTGCGCCGACCCAGACCAAATGATTTGCGAAAGCACCATAGCAATGTCACCGCGAAAAAGAGCTCTTCGCTTGACAGTCTCTTACCGCACCAAGAATGTTTGCGTTACCGCCATTCCTCTGAAGCACAGATGGATACAGCACACTGATGATATCGTTTTGGTGTGCGCTTCAAAGGAAGCTCGCTCATCAAAGCTCAGGGTCTCAATCGAAAATGCACGGTGCTCAAGAAAGCGAACTTGTTGATTTTGTAGATAGCCAGGCAAACCACAGTACACACTGGAGTGAGGTCTAACGGATTCATCTTCGCCCACACACCAAGCCTCAACTGTTATATAAGCATATCATTTCGAAGTTCGCGCACTTACAACATTTGTTGCCGCCTCCGATGGTTGGCAAATGATTCGAGGATACTAATCACACCAAGGTTCACAGCAGCAAAAAGCCTTTTACGACAAGATGTAGTCGAGAGCGAGCCGATCATTATCCTCCTCCTCCTCAATGGGGAAGAATCGCGGGATCGGAGACGACGGACTCAAGC
>JALBYZ010000194.1:0-45248 GCA_038050575.1 Globisporangium mamillatum | reverse complement strand
CTGACGACTGACGACGTCCGTAGAGAGTGGGTGGAGGTGGAGAAGCAGTCAAGAATAAGAGCATGAGCCATTATGTCGTTTTTTGCAAAGGGCTTCACTTGACAAGATGTGACAATTCCTCTTTGTCAATCAAGGACCTGCTCGAAATGACCGGGTCTCACAAATCAGCATGGATACATTTCTTGTTACGACATGGGAGATCAGTGCTTAGAATCTACGCTGTCGAGTCGATCTCCACGCAGAGCCCTCGCCCGGTTCCTCTGCATGGTTTCGGTCGCCACGAACCGCCTCTTCTCCCCTCGCACTGGAACCATCGCCCCAATCCTCCTCCTCGTCGTCACTGTCACCGTTGTAGTCAAAGGCGCTGGTGATGTCCATCCTCCCCTGATCTTTCGCGTGCGCCAGCCCCATGGCGATCTGATCGTAGAGCTCCTCCGCGCGCTGCAGGTTCTCCGATCCGGAGCTGCCGATAAAGAGCTTGTAGAGCTCATTGCGGAGCTCCAGCAGCCGTGTCGCTGCTGCCGTTGGGTTGCCACAGGGAGACTCGTAGATCGCTTCCAGCGCTCTCTCAAACTCGGCTTCCTGGGTCCTCCACTTGAGCGCGAGCCGCACCCACCGCTTCCCCTCATTCTGTCCGCGGATCGACTGGTTCTTGCCTTGTCCTGGGGTCTTCGCGCTGCTCGAGTAAGCCTGGAGGCGGAAGTTCGAGACGCTTAGCAGTCCGTTGCGCAGCATCAGCAGCACGACCGACACGAACACGCGCGGCGGCATCCACTGCTGCAGGCTCCGTTGCTTGAGCGCGTTGTGGAAGATGTTGGTCAACTCGCGCTCCGTGTGGCCAAGCGAATACGGCAGCAGCGTGTCGACAAAGAGCACGTCACTCAGCAGCTGAGGAGAAGGATGAGCAGTTCCTCCAGGGTAGTCCAGGCTCGCACTGGAATCCATTGCTGCTGTTACCGTAGCTGTTGAATACAACTCGTGAGCCCAGCGAGTGAACAGGTGGAAATGGCTCATCTCGGACCGATATTTGACCAGTAGGTCGACAAAATCGTCGAAATGCACCCACTTGACTTGCACCAAGGTATCACCTTCTCCTGTCTGGTAGGATTGAGGCACTGGGGGCTTCTGGTGGTGCCGACGCACGAGGGGGCTGCGAGCTGCAACTGCGTGGAACTGCTTCGAGTGGAACTGGTTGACGTTCGACGGCCGCACCATCGATCCCGGAGGGAGATTTGCAAGCAGCCGAGGTGATGATCCAACTGGCGGTCGTCTGGTGCACTGAGAGTTTTCGAGAGAATCAAGACCAAGACCTTCATAGGTGTCTGCTGGATCACTGAGCCTCCCATGAGCTTGAGGATTCATAGTGAGATAGTACCCGCTGAGAACGGCTTCAAATTGATTGAAGGCGCTCGACGGCTGGTAGCGCTTGTAGACTGCGTTCTCGATCTCCACTAAACCAGCGTCGGCAATCCGAATCGCGGCTTCATCGTCAACGCGGAAGAGCGACTTCGCGACGCGCAACGCCTGCGGGAGCTCAATGAGCTCTCGCATCGTCTCGGGGTGGAACACTGGCTGGCGACGATCCGCTGCTGCTGGTGACCCACCTGGCGTAGAGAAGACACCGCCGTTGTCATTGCCTTGAGACGCGAAAAGCCGGCACATGCAGAAGAAAAGCAGCTCGTCCTGGGACTTTTCGAGGTTCAGGAACGCGTGAAATCGGTTCACGTCCGGGTCGATGGCTTTGAAATTGTCGAGACACGTCGCGAGGTTCGCGAGCGCGCTGGCCACGAGGTGCTTGAGTCCCGACTGACAGTGGAAGTGTTTGTGGATGATCTCCGCCAAGCTGATCGACGCCAGCGATGCTGTCACTGGGTCATTTTGAGCGCCTAGTGACGATACCCCTACACTGCCGCCATGACTGCGACGCTGGTGATGGTGGTGATCGTGCCACTCGTCAATTGACATGGCGAGCGAGCAGCGCGTTCTGACGAAGCGCTGCATCGACCGCAGCGGCAGCTCCTTAAGCTTCCCGACGATCGTGTCGTACGCGTCGCTGATGAACTGCTTGAGCCAGACAAATTTCTTCTTTGTGTCACGAGAGGACGCCAGCAGTTCGCTCAACAGCCCCGCGTTGCGCATCTGAGTCGACTCGCTCTCGTTCAGCTGGACCGCATTCAGCTCTGCGTTCCAGCGCGTCTCGTCCAAGTCGAAGTCGCCATTGTATTGCTGCGTCTCTTCTCGTTCACTTAAAGCAGCTGTTGTTGAATTTGGTGGTGGCGCCATGCTACTCAGTCGGCGACCACCGTCAGTTGCGGCAATACCAGGATGGATCATCATGACGCTGTCTATGTTCGTCTCGCGTGTGTTGCTGTTGCCGCTATGGCTAGCGGCGCTCTCTCTGTGCTCCCGACCACCGCCATCTTCCTGCTCGTTCAGGGCTGCAAGCACGTCGAGCGGCAGAAAATGGAGGTCAAGAGACGACGTGGAGGTCGATTGCGATAGAATAGTGAGCTCAGCTGCTGTTTTAACATTGGTGGCGTCCTGTCCTTTGGTCTGTGGGCTGTCACCATCAAGAGAGGCGCCCTCATATCCTAAGGAGGACTCTTTGAGCGAGGTGATTGCTGCGTGGAAGAGACACACCAGCTCCTCTGCCTGCTTGATCTTGTCCTCGATCTGCCTGTCGGGATCCCCATCGCCACCTTTTTCATTTGTTTCATGGTTGGCACTGCTGCTACCTTCATGTCTGGAGCTGCCATCAGGTGTGAGACTTGATTCACGGTCATTGGGCTTGAATTGAGCGCTGCTGCTATTGTTATTTGCTGCTTCGTCACGAGACTGGAGTCCTGAGATCGCATTCGCCAGGTCGCTGAACTTGTTGAGGAAACTCATCAGAGTCGCAGTCGGATCTCCTCGTGCCCGTTCAGCAAGCAGCGCACTATATCGACCATCTCGTAGCGCTTCACTACCTCCCGGAGTTCCCACAGCACTTGGATCCCCATTCGAGCCTCCATCGTCCATGCCTCTCTGCTCACTTCTGCCTGCTCTCGAAGCCGCAGCTGCAGCCGCCGCCGAGCGCTTCAGTTTCCTACTCTCCTCCTTTTTTTGCTTCAGCAGGTACGAGCGCACGTTCGCCTGGAGTAATTCGATCGCCGCTGCCTCCTTGCGTCGCTTCAAGATCACTTGTACTACTGCGCGCCGATGGAGCGCGAGCTGCCGCTGTCGGAACCCGCGATACGACCGCTGGATCTCGAGTGCGGCGATGTGTTTCTCTTCGCGTAATGCCAAGCGGTGCTGCTCCTTGCGCAGGTGGTACTTGTGGTACGCGCTCTGCAGGCGCGCGGCCGCGAGGTTCTCTTCGCCGATGGAGTCGCGCTTCCGGGACCTCCGGATTGCGTCAAGCTGGCGGCAGTTGCGTCGCCGCTGTCGACGCCACTCGCGCTCTTCTTCATCGTCCTCACTGCAGTCGTCGCTATCTCCGTCGTCATCGTTGTCGCTGTCATCATCTTCATTATCTTCACCACCGTCTGAGCCATTGGCAGCAGTACCTTGGTCCTCTTTCTGGCACTCGCAGCAGCGCCAGCGCTTCCTCCCTCCTCCGCTTCTCCTTCTTCGTCTCGTTCTACTGCTGCTATTTCTCATTTGCTGCTGCTTGCCCATGAGCGCTTGCTCCTGGATCGACTGCGTGCGGAGAGCCTGTTCCAGCAGTGAGTCGTTCGAGCGCAGCGCCTGGTCGTGCTGTGAGACGAGGTCGCTGATCTGTGTCTGCTGCTTGTCCACGCGTGTTTGCAGCTCCACCACGTGCGCGATCATGCGGCTCAGCACCGCGTCGTAGTGCTCGCGGATCTCGAACAGCAGCTCGCTCTGCTCTCTGCAGATATACTTGATCTGCCGGATGAGCTCGTGAAAGCAGAGCGAGTAGATGTGGGACTCCGCTTTCGTGAACTCCACGACCTGCAGTAACCCCTTCTGGTCCTCCGATACAGAGCAACTGGGAACAGCATCAAGCAGCGCTGCACGCATCTTCGCCAGCGCCTGTCGGAGAAAGAGCACTTGCTGTCGCGTCTGTGGGGAGAGCGCCGGGAACACGAGCGTCTCCCAGAGACTCTTGTGTGCGAGGAAGCGCGACTGGTACTGCGTCGGCGGGAACTGCGTCACGGGCAGCACGGCGTGCGTTTCGAACACAAAGAACTCGCGCGGGATCACTGAAATGTCCTCCAGTGCGGTCTTGCTGGGTGGTACTGGCGATACTGCCGATGATGAAGACGCTACTGCTGGTATTGCGTCTGCTGTCGGGCTCTGGAACAGACTGCTGCTGCTGTTAGAATAGTCATTTCGAGGCGTGAAAGGTGCTGCAACTGAGTCCCTTGGTCTGCTGGCGCATGATGTGCTGCTACTACTGCTGGTTGAATGGGGTAATGTGGTCGTTTGTCGACGCGCAGTGAGTGGCGAAGTTGTGACAGTGACAATAGAGCTCCCGTCGATCCGTCTGCGCGAGAAGAAGCCACTTGTCTTGCTCTCTGCGAGGTTGAGCGGCGGAAGCATCGGCTCTTGCTCTCACTAATGGCAGAGTAGGTTATTAGGACTCACAGGCACACCTCATGCACGTGAGCCTCTAGATCAATGAGAAGGATAGAGAGGGGTAAACGCAAAGCAACGCAGAGGAGAAGAGAAGGGCATTCGATCCTATAAACAAACCTTTTTCTTCGTGGAGGTGCTGCTGACTGACTATAATTACACTCGGAACTTCACTTGTCGTTGGCTCGGCTCCTCTGATAGCCGCTGCTGTTGCTGCCGCTGGTTCTCGAGAACGAAGCCCTGGCGCGGCGCCTGCGAGAACTGGGAGCTGCTGAAGAGCTGCGCCATCTTCTGCTGGAACCGGAGCGCGTAGGGCTTGGGCGCCATGGCCGACACGCCGCGCGCTGACTTGCGCAGCACGTGCACTTTGTACACGCGCTCGGCCTGCTTGCCGAGCGTCCACTGCTGCAGGATGTCCACGAGACCAAAGTAGAACGCGCTCGGCCCCGATACCTGGTGCGCGCGGTAGCAGTGGCTCTGGCCGTGGACAGTGCTACTGCCACCATTGCGAGGCAGGCGATCCTGCTGCTGCTGCTGATGATGTACAATCTCTTCAGGTTCTCCTAAGACTTCCTCCGCCTCTTCACCCTCTTCCACTCCGTCGACCAGAATGTGCACAAACTCCTTGTCCTCAGCTGCGGCAGCATCAACCACTTTCCCAGGGTTCGGCGTCTCGCGCTCGAGCTCCGGCGGGTTCGTGCTTGTCCTCGTCTTGCTACTTGAATCATTTTGCTGCTGCTGGACCTTGCTGCTCTGCTTCGTTGTGATCTTGAAGTGCGAGTAGTGCGTGCCAATGAGCAGGCTGTAGTCCATGATGCCCATGCTCGCGAGGAAGTTGCTGTCGCGCGTGAGCTGCTTGAGCAGCTTGCTCGCCGTGTCCGGCTCGAGCTTCAAGCGCTTCTTGAGGTCGTTGTCGCGCAGCGTGATGTCCGGGTAATGGTCCGAGCCGCCCATGGCGTCGCAGGGCACGGCCTCTGGGTCGCTGCCGCCAACGACACTCCCAAACTTGAAGAATCGATTACACTTGGAGCACCGATACGTCTCACCGAGCACGCACGCCGGCGCGTTGCGGTCGACCCACGAACCTTTGATGTCGTAGCGGCGGTGGATCGGTTCCGATGTGCTCAGGATGTTGCCCATGACCACAAAGTAGAAGATCTGGCCGTACATCTTCATCGCGTGGAAGCCAAAGAACCGCGGCAGCAGTGTGTTCGGGTTCCACTTAAGGTACCGCAGGTAGGACGGCAGCAGCTCGAGCAGCACAGACTTCTCCTCGGACGTCATGCTCTTCACCAAGTATTTGCGATCGCACGTGTTGAACACGAACGCGCCGCTGCGGCCCTCGCTAATGCGCTCGTTGATCGTCGAGCGGAACGCGTACATATACTCGGCGTCGTCGATGCCGTAGAGCAGTCGGATGGACGCGAACACGCGCGGCTGGAAGTCGTAGAACTGCATCTCCTTCATCGCCACGGGCAGAAACGAGAACCGCGGCGTCGATGTCTTATCTCGTCCGGCCTCGACCACCTGGATGACCGAGTTGCGCTTTGTCGCGCGCACAAACGACTCGGACGAGCTCATCTTGAGCAGGTCACGCTGCTTGGAGCGCTCCCAGTCGAGGCTGAACGTCTGGTTCGACTGGATGCGCTGGTTCATCAGGTGGAAGTGCTCTACGGACTCGATGATGCCGGACGTCGCCATATGGATCATCTGCTTGCGCAGCGCCGTGTTGAGCTGTGGGTTGAGCAGCAGCAGCTCCTGCTCTTCCTGCTGGCGGATTCTCGAGTCCAGAGACGACGACGACGTCGAGATGTCGCTCGATGAAAACGAACCCGAGAACTTTGACAGCGAGGATCGGTGGTCGTGCTTTGTTGGACGTAGACACAGGGATGACAGGTACGGCGCGTTCACGACGAGCCACACAATAATATTCACACAGCCACGCGCGGCGTGGAAGAACGCGCTGATGTTGATGAGCAGCTTGAACGTGTCGGTCGCCAGGCGGTGCTTCGTGACCGCAAGGTTTGTTAGTGCGAACAGACACAGGATCGCGAACGACCACGAGATGTAGGTCGCGCACGTGAAGATGCCGTTCGAGAGGATGCGGCGGCGCACGTCAAAGGTTTCTTCGAGGCCGCGACGCAGCCGGCGCTGCACAAAGCTGATGCAGAACACGCCGAAGACCAGGTAAATGAGCACCCAGACGTGGTAAAGGATCCAACGGTGCCAGAAGAAGCCCGGCATGTTTGTGTTGTGGTGGAACCAGAAGAACCGCTGGTTCTCCTTCGCCGTGAGACGACAGTCCTTGTTCGGGTCGCTCTCACACCTGTCGTCCACGCCATCATCCAGAAACCAGAGGATGAAGCCGCACACGGTCCCGCTCAGCACCGAGTAGACCCAGTAGACGCGAAAGTTGTACGCGTACGACGTGAACGGGTTCGTGATCGACTGCATGAGGTCGATCGGGATCGCGAAGAACCAGAACTCCCCGCACACGAGCAGCGCCTGCGTCAGCGCCGCGATCTTGAACGGCAGCGCCACGGGCTTCGACGCGTACTCGGTTGCGCAGTACTGGAAAATGTAGAGCCCCGCGAGCAGGAGGTCGACCAGGCTGTAGTTGGTTGTTTGCAAGCACCACAGTATGAACATGCCAGTCAGTACGATAGCGATCCCCTCTCTAATAAGCCGCAAGCCACACACATAATCGTACCTCTTGCTAAATATGAGCGGATTCGGATGTGACCGAACCATGCGGCTCCTGGCATAGCAGATGATGACCACGAGCGAGAACACGCACGACACGAGCGCGCCAAGAAAGAGGATCTCGTCCGTGTCGAACGTCGCTGTCACCGTGTTGCAGATCGCCAGGACGACTCCGGCCAAGCCCAACAAGAAGAGAACCCCAGCGAGCACAATAAATAGCGGTATGCGCGGTATGCGACTGCAGCAGCTGGCGCGGCGATTTCGATCCGAGAGCGAGGAAAGTGAGGACGCGTGCTTCTGCTGGAGGCGGCGCTTCATGAGCCGCTGCTGCTGCTGTGTCTGCTGAAAGAAGTGCATGTGCGGCCTCTGGAAGCGCAACAGCTGCTGCTGCTGAAGCACTGCAAGATCTTCATTCTGCGATCTGCTGCCGCGCGGCTCGCTCGTCAAGGAGATCGAGCAGAACGTCGCACTGGATAGCATAACGATAGAGCAATCGAGGACGAGGTTAACGAATACATATTAGTCCAAGGTCACACAGCACACATACACACTTACATGCCACTTACTATTCTCTATCGCGGATGATGCCGCTGCTGTCTCGCGGGAGCAGGATCTTTGGAGAATGTCCTCGCAGCGTGCGCACCATGTCACCAACAGTGAGAAGATGTGTGTGTGTTCTTGTGTGTTCGTATCGATCCGTTACAAGCACCACGAGCCTGCAGAGAGCGGCAACAATAGCAATAGATAGATAGATAGAAAGCGCGTGCGCAATGAGGAACCTTGCGGTGCGTTGCGCTGGGGTGTTCTTCTTGAAGCGCGCGGCGCTCGACGGCGGCCACTTGACTGGGAGGTGCGGCTTCTTCGTTGCGGATTTCCTGATTGGAGCTCTTCGACTCAGCAAAAACTCTCTGCCAGGATCCGTTATATTAAATTCACACCGCATTCATGTTATTTAACAAATGTTCCTAACGACCCAGCGCCCTGAAACGACGCTGAACGACATTGCTGCCAATCACAGCGCCAACGACGCAGCCAACGCCCATCGCGGAACCGAGGGCCACCCATTTCGGTGAGACGTAGGGCTCCAGACACGAAAAGAGGCCGTGCGATAAAGCGCTGAACGCGGAGAGCAGGGGCGTCTCGGATGGATGCTGGTGCGCTGCTGCTGTTAGCGCTTCTGATGCTGGCACAGTTGGTGGTGCCATCACGTCGGACAAATCTGTTCCGTCCGTCTCCACAGAAAGCGATCGGATGAAGCGAGGGCTCACGAGAGGTCCCTGCGCCACGAACTGATCGAAGTAGCTCTTCTTGATGAAAAGTCCTGGTCGACTGCTTTCCAAGCGGAGCTGTAGTTTCAAGAGTTCATGTATCAGGTTGTTAGGACATCAAAGCACAAACATATTCAGGAACAAAAGAGCGACATACCCGAACGGCGAGCGCGTGCACAGCGGCGAGAATGTCCGAGATGCTGTCCTATAAAGGGTTTTAAGCCCAGAGATGCAAATACTTGAGAAATGCATCATCATCATGGCGCAAGCAGCCATTATAAGCGGCTTCCCACGTACCACGTAATACTTGGCGCAGCTTGGCTTCATTCCGACAGTGCACGTGAAAACATGCTCAAGGGCTGGCTCCTGCTCAGCGAACGCTTGGAGGGCTGACCAATCACCCAGACAATCACGGTAAGTTTGACATCACATACCAAATCAAAATTTAAATCGCTAGCGCTACCTTTGATCGCCAGCTCGTCCGACTCATCATCCCCCGCAATGAAGGCAAAGTCTGGCACGCCAACTTTCTCCTTCATGTAGCTCAGGATCAGCGTCATCACAGTAGATTTGTTCACTCCGAATTGGTGCACCTCGACGAATCCTTTCCCGCGATACACGGTAGCCTCTCCTTTCTGCAGACAGACAGTCCGATGATTGAAGTGTTCAGAGACGACCAAGAGCTGAGGATTGAAAGAACATACCTTTAGAACGTGACGTAGCTGCTCGTAGAGCTCCAGCGACTGAATCTCACCATACTCTGGGTCACAGCTCCGGTAGTCGTAAATGATCGACGCCTCATTCACGATCAGGTACGCGCCGTTCGTCCGCGACGCGAACGACTGCATGATGTGCTTCACTTCGTCTTTCCAGTCCAAGTTCAGGTCTTCGTCGCTGTAGAGGCACTCCCAGTGCGAGCTGCCCGCCTTCTTCAGAAAAAAGCCATTGTCGGAAATCAAGTTCAGGTTGCCAATGCTAGCGAACTCTGTGTCGAGCTCGGCGCGTCGACCGGTGCTGGACACGAACACGACGTTCTGTGGATCATTGGAAAGCGTGCGGATGTTGTCGCGTGCCTCGTCGGAAAGAGGAGTTCGCACCTGTCCGTCGATGTAGCGGATCACATCCTGTCCGAATGCCGTCCTCGAATCGCCAAAGCTGTCGGACATGGCGCTATCCATCGAGCCGTTTCGATGGTAGCGCGTCGCTCCCTCCTCTTCCAAGATGCTTGTCGTCCAGCTCAAAGTCCCGCCATAGTCGAAAATAAAGAGTCGTCGCGAGCTCTTTGTGCACTTCTTCACCAGCTCGTCCAGGTCCAGCTGGACAAACCCACATTCAAACTGCATCACGCGGTAGTCGAACCCAAAGCCGACGTCGATGGTCGCACCAGCATCGACTGGCTGCTTCTTGCAGACAGCAGACTCGATGTCCGAGAGCAGACGCTCCGACCATTTGCTCTCCATGCGCATCGTTAGGAATTTGTAGTTGAGCTGGAAACGATTGTGCTTCTCGTAGAAGTTCATCTCGGATGCCTTCACGAGCGCATTTACAATGTCGTCGGTTTTCCACGGATTGACGAGCAAGCAGCCGTTGAGAATGCGACTGTAGGATGCAAACTCGGAGACAACCATTGCACCAAATTGCCGGTATGGATCCTGCGCGTGCTCTTGGCTTCTCTTCTGCGCGACCACGTACTCGAACGGCAGCAGTGACAGCCCAGAGCGAACGCAGGTGTCCAGGAACACGTCGCTTAGTCGCCAGAGGTTCATCCTTTCCATGCAAGTCGTTTTGAGCTTCTCCTCAAAGTAGACAACCTGTTCTCCCGGTGGTGCCCAGCGGCGGTTGATCTCAGCGGCAAACTTGATCACGTACTCTCTCGTCTGGTGGTAATCGTTCGGCCGGGAGTCCATCGACAAGCCGATCTGGATCAAAATCACCAACTTGCGCTTCTCGGGGTGGAGCGACAGGAATCGATCGAACGCGCGCAGCTTGAGCGGCAGCGCGGTGAGTCCCTCGAGTCGGTCGACCGACGTGATCACAAACTTCTTCTTCTTCTCGCTGTCATAAATGCGCTTCTCGATCGACTTTTTAAAGTCCAGCGCTTCTTTGTCTGCGTCCACGTGGTCCAGGATCGTGTGCAAGTGGCTCACGTCTGGCTCGATGTGCGAACACGAGATGTTGATCTTTCGGCCGTTGTATTCGATCACGAGCATGCCGTTGTGGCTCGTCGTATAGTTGAGTCTGAGCAATCGCTTGCAGCTGGTCAGGAAATGGCGGGCGTGCTCAAAGATGAGGAAGCCAATGTGGTCTGCGCAGAGCATTGCGCGAAGGATCTCGGTTCGCACAGCGAGGCATCGAAAGATTTCGCTGGACGGGAACGGCACGTGGAGATAGATCGCGACGAGCGCCGTCCGAACCTTCCGCAGCAGGTACGACGGAAGCATCAGGAAATGGAAATCGTGGATCCAGATGAGGTTTCCATTGTGGTAGCTCTCGATAATGCGCTTTGCGAATGTTCTACGGGACAAAGCAACAGAGGTTAGCTTCTAACAAGGTTCCGAGCAAAAGTGTACCACACGATACAAACCTGTTGACGCTGCAGTAGTCAGACCAGCACTTGTCCTGCGCCGCAGGGTTCCATGATGCCGGGTCGCGCCAGCAATTGCTTCCAAACGAATTTCTCCTCTCCATTTTCTTGTGGCTTGTCAGCTCACTACTGTTGCTATCCTCGTGCGCCTTGCTTTCATTGTTCCCTTGATACTCGTCTAGCGTCAGCTTCGCAGAGTTGTAGACGTCCACAACATTATGGAACACCGGCCAAAGCACACCTTTGCAGAAGCCCTGGAAGTATCTGTGCGCCACTGTGGGGTCCAGGAACACGGGCACGCAGTGGAACTTGCGCAGTTGCTTCTCGACCGCATCTTCTTCGCTCTTCGAGATGAACACCTCTGGGCAGCCGATGAACAGCGGCGTGTACTTGCCGGCGTCGCTCACCAGGTTGCGGTAGAACATGCTCGTGGCGCTCGAGCTCCACTCAACCTGCCACCCGTCGTCTGCGACGTTGCGCTCAAACACGAGCGGCAGCACATTCACGACGATGAGTACCGTCGTCTGCATCGGCGTGCTCTTGCAGTGACCTGATGTGGAGGCACTAGCACCTCCAGTGTGAGTGTTACTGGTACTGGGATGCAGCAACGCGCCAGCGTTGGGGAGTTTCGCCGTCGAGCCCGTTGGGTTGTTGCGGCGCGAGAGAGGCGACGCCAGCGACGGCGCCTGTGCACTGCCCACCTGCAGCGGCTGCGGCTTGCTGCGCTTCTTCATCAGCTGCTGATGGAGATTTTCGTGTCGGTGGTCGGTCTATCGCTTGGTGGCTATTCACCTGTGCGTGGCTTGTGATAGTTGAGGGGAATTGGCGAATGGAATGTTGAAGTGGCGTGCGCGAAGTTGCGTGAACAGTTGTGGTCTATCCTATATCATTACGGTGCGCTATCATTCCTTATGTTGTGTGAAGGATTTCCAAACGTTGCGAAGCAGCCCTTTTATACTGTAACACATTGCTGCAACATTCTCGGGCGCAGTCTATTCTTGGGTTCACTTCTCGACGAGGAGTGATTGTCTTCTGTGCGAGCAGCTCAAGGCGATTTACGCACGTTGATCCCATCCCATCACTTCGCTGCGAGTGCGCCTGTGAAGACAGAAGCAGCGACAGCACCACACGGCAGCACTGCCTGTAGAGAGAGAAAGCGAGCGCGAAAGATGGGGAACGTGTGCTGCGGCGGCGGTAACTACGAGATGCTGCAGCGGCAGGAGCTGCTCAAGGAAGGCAGCGAGTTCAAGAAGAAGAGCACGTACCTGGGCGTGCTGAGCAAGACCGAGCACATCTATCTGCAGCTAAATCCGACGGCGACAAGGTCTGTGTGGGCTCTTATCATGCTTATATGCAAACTGGCGTGATATTGATTTTTACAACGCGTTTATCTCATTGGAAGACTGCTCTGGCGGCTCTCGACGGGCTCCAGCAGAGCTGAGGAGATCCCGATCTATCGCATCGGGAAAGTGTGTTCGAACGGTACGGTGCTCTGTATCTGCTTTGCTTGGCCACATGATTTGCGATTGTATCTGACGTTGCGTTACTGCGACGATACGTAGGGTTGCTTGAACTGGTGATTTTCGGCTCCAACGGACAAAAGCTGCTGGAGCTCACTGCGGAATCCTCGTCGATCCGAGATCTTTGGGTAGATATTGCAACATTGTGAGCCTGGTGCACAATACAATGTTGCACTGTATAACGTCATACTTCTTGTGGTGAACAACGCGAGCAGGTCCAGACGCTTGACGAGATCTGCTTCAGTACCAAAATCAAGGCGACAGAGGAAGACTCGAAGGCGCTGCAGCAGGAGCTCAGCAAACAGGAAGAGAAGCAGAAAGAGGTCAGTGATGTTTTATTCATCGACGGACTGTTGTGTCATTGGTATCCAAGCGGCTAACACAACGACTGCTGTACACTCTTGTGCAGAAATACTGGAAAGACCGGACAAACGAGCTGGATCAACGGAAACTGGACGCCGAGGAGCGCAAGAAGAAAATTGGACTTTCCGGCATGAAATACACAGCACAGGCGATGGCAAAGAGATAAATAATTTCACTTCCAATAGAACAAACCCCACTTTTGCTATTATAATTCTGGTATTGATTTGTTTTACAGTGGACATTGTGTTGCTGTCAAAAGTGTGTGGCTAATTGAGGCGAGATCCGAGCATCTGGGAAACTCAGAGCGTGTTGTGGAAGGAGTCGGCCAGCTCGAGCATGTTGGTGGTGTCCAGCGTCTGGCCGTGCACAGGCCCAATCGCGCTCAGCACGGCGGCTTTCGCGACCGCGCTCACGGGGATCGCCGCGCGCATCTCTTCGCCGAAGAACGGGATGCACGACACCACTCTCGACACGGCGCCGAGATTCCGCGAGAGCGTGGTCATGGGGATGCCCGCGAGCTGCAGCGGCACGCTGTACGAGTTTGTACGGCGCAAGCCGTAGATGAATCCCGGACGGAGCGACACGCCCGTTGTTGGGAATCTACCAGATGTACGAATCGATAATTTAGCACTTCATGAGTCAACAGGTTGAGGAGGGAGCATGGCGATCAATGGCTTACCGTGCAACTACTGCAGCTTCCGCACGCTCCTTGCCGTGGTAGTAGCCGTAGAGCGGCGCCCACGTCGGCACGTACGAGCCCACACGCGAGTTGGAGATGAACACGAACCGCTCAACACCTGCGACCCAAAATGGTTCTTATCATCAGCAAACAAACACTCCGACACGCCACATTTGCTCATCAACTACTACGCGTCAATACGCTATACCTGCTTTCTGTGCGGCTTGGGCAGCGAGGATGTTCGCGTCGCCACACATCTTCTCCATGACCTCGTTGTTCCCGAACGCGCCGACGGTCGTGACTACAGAGAGACATGAGAGACACGACAACGTGAGCACGCACTTCAACAAGGTCCATTACCACCACATAACCCGCCTACACACAAAAAGCGTAACAACGTGACGTACTCACGCCCGTGACGCCCTCGGTGGCCTTCGCCAGGTCGTCCGCGTTGAATACGTCGCCCTGGCGCCAGTCCACCTGGTCGATCCAGGGCACGTCCTGCCATTGCGGTTTGCCCGACTTGTTGAGGCTGCGCACCTCGATGCCTTTCTGCACGGCGCGCTGCAGGATGTTGCTGCCCACGAAGCCGTTGCCACCGATTACCAGCAGGCGGTGCTTGCTCTTGTCGTACGACTTGGTGGCGCTCGTGCGCAGCTGCTGTGCGAATGTCGTCGCCATGTGGGATCTGCTTTGGCTCTCTCGTGCGTTGGCGGTGGTGGTGCTCTCGTGTGCTCTGCTGCTGCTTGGTGAATGAGATGAGCAATTGAATTGATCGGAGAGCTTCGATCGGTTTCGCTCAGACTTGTGTGTCCCTTTTTCTGCGACAGGAAAGTTCGATTTTGATGACGCTCGCAGTTTCTATCATATCAGTTAAATGTTTGTAAATCAGTTTGGACTTGATGATTGTATGATCGCTTTTGAGAGGGGGTTGATCTTGAAAGGTCGCGGACGCATTCATTCATTCGAGCAGCTACAAAGCCAACATAACGCGGCATTTGGGCACATTGAGAGAGTGTTGGGTGTGCGGATAAGAGCCCTTCATCGCTACGAAATCAAGATGGTAATGCCTCAATGGATGCAGGCAGGCATCTTGCTATACGATGGTCTCTGACTCTCTCTCTCTCTCTCTCTCTCTCTTTATGCTCAGTCCACTATGTCGGCGTCCGCATTTGCGCGATCACGCGCTGCGCTGCGGCGCAAACCCCGGCAGATCAAGAAGGTACGCAGCGCGCAGTACATCGCGGGCATTTGAACCTATGTTTTGACTATGGTTAATGCGTGCGTGACTGCTCTAGACGCTGGACGACGAGGACCTGGAGGAGATCAAGGAGGCGTTCCAGCTGTTCGACACGGACGGTAGCGGCTCCATCGACACGCGCGAGCTCAAGGCGGCGATGCGCGCGCTGGGCTTCCAGGTGAAGAAGGCGGAGATCCGCCAAATGATCGCCGACATCGACAAGGACGAGTCCGGGACCATCAACCTGGACGAGTTCATCGAGATGATGACGGGCAAGATGGTGCGTTGCCTGCGTCGCACTCACTCACTATGCAGCCTACTATGAGAAATTTGCTGAGCGCATGCTCGTATTTGCTTTAGAACTCGAGGGACCCGCGCGAAGAGATCCAGAAGATCTTCAAGCTCTTCGACGATGACAACACGGGCAAGATCTCGTTCCGCAACCTCAAACGCGTGTGCGCCGAACTAGGCGAGACGCTCACGGACGAGGAGATGCAGGAGATGATAGACGAGGCGGACCGCGACGGCGACGGCTTCATCAATGAAGACGAGTTCTTTCGCGTGATGAAGAAGCGCTCGGGGAACCCGCTCGACGACCTCGACAGTGATGACGACTAAGGGGTTTGTGAGTCAGTACGAAATTTGCATAGTGACAATGAAGGATGAAACTATGGACATGGTATTCGTTTATGAGGTGATATTATCAAGTGACGGCTTCGCTGCGTTAAGCCGTGCGAGTACCGCGTTTACAGTCGAAGGAACGCCATCGAGAGTGGTAGAACTCGTAGATGATGGCTGAGAACCTGGGTCCGTTCCTGCCTGTGAAAGCCGTTTCTCGAGCCTGACGGCCTGCAGGATCTCGTTTACGCTGCGCTTCACGACCCGCAGTGGTCCCGGCAGAGGGTGGGACAGCGCAGTCCCAGCTCCAGCTCCATACTGCTTTTGACTGAGTGAATGAGAAGAAACCTGTGAAAGATGTGGCTGGGGTGGGAGGGGTGGCGACTGATCTACGACGTTGAAGCGCACGCGGATCGACGCGCCGGTGGACTGAACCTGGACCCCCAGTCGGCTGTTCACATTGTGGAGCGTGGTGCTCGAAGCGCTCAGCTGATTGCCATTGGCAACCGCGTCTTCGCTCTCATCGACACCCAGAAACAGCTCTTCCATCTGCTCTCGCACGCTTGAAATCAGTTTCGCGACGGGCACAAAGCGGTCGTAATGGCCAGGAGAAGGTGGGATCGTGAGCTCCCCGAAGCCCTCGGCGCGCTTCCGGCCCCAGGAGTCTCGCGAAAAGATGGCGAGCGAGAGTATGGGCGACACTGTCATCTGGGAACCTTCGTCATCATCATCGCCTTCCTGGTCTAATTGCTCGCTTCCGTCCTTCGCACCAGCCGAGGCTTTGCTGGTTCGTTTGCACAGCTCCAGGTCGAACTTTGTGTGGAAGTTGAACACTGCGAGTGTACTGCCGTTTCTGGATCGCCTGGGAAGCGATAGACAAGTCCGATTTGCCAGCTTGGTGCCACTTAAACTGCTCGCCTTGCTAGTTCCTGTGATTCTGCGCCGCCAGTGGGGCTGCTGCTCGTACTGCTGCTTGCTGCCACAGGGGAAATGGAAATCCAGCTCCACAAACACTGGTACGCTACTGCCAATCGCCTCACAGCCAAGATCCCGAGCCTCCACGACCTCCACGAACACCAATCTCCGCTTCAGCACGCCACTCAGTTTCATGGCTTCGTAGTAGAGCTGCTGCTGCTCGTTGTGATACCCACCATCCCTGCCGCTAAAGAGCAACTGAGCAACGCGGGCGGCGTCCTGCCTCTCCTCCTGGATCTGGAGCTCTCGCAGCAGTTGCTGGTCGGTGGTGGACACGAGCGGCAGCAGATCGTTCACGTTGTCCAGCGTGTATTCGTACTGAGCGTCGCCAATGCTCACGTGGTAGGTCGAAAGCTTTGGACCCTTTATCAGCGCCTCGGGGTCCTCTTTCTCTGACTCCAACAGCACAGTGGAGAAGCCCGGTGTGACGCTCAGCAAGCCGCTCTCGGCGTAGAACCGAATGGAGCAGAGCACTTTGTCGAGGGCTTCTGTACGATCTGAAGTTCCAAAAGACGCGACGATGTACATGCACCGGAAGGACTCCTCGCGGTGGTGACGCACCCACGCGCGCTCCGTGTTGCGCTCGCGCAGTGTTACGAGCGTGTGCTGCGCAGGCGGCAGGCGGCGGTGGCGAGCGCCAACGAGGTGCGTTGTTACTGGCGTGGTGTTGCTTGGATCCGAGCTTATCACATGTTGAGTGAGCTCCTGAGTATGTCATGCAGCGTGGCGTTGGTGATATTTACTTTAATAAGCTCAGGTTGATGGATAGGACGCATTCGTACCTCCTTGGGGACGTAGTTGTCTGCGTCAACGTACGAGCAGAGCACCGAAGATTTCGATGTTGAGTCTGAAGTTGATGCAGCGTCGGTGTCCTCAGTCGCATCTTCAGCATCATCCGCAGCACCAGCCTCGTTCTTCTTCTACAATCAGTACAGAGCCACAAGTGAGAACGAAGTCTCAGTAGGCCCAGGTACACTACTCAAAGCAAGAGTCAATGTCTGCGTGGAGTATTCTCATCACCTTATGCCCCTTCTTGCTCCTTTGCTTGCTCTTGGCGTTGTGGTTGATCTGCTGCTGCTGCTGCTGGATGGTCGATAGCTTCTTCTCCTGCCACCTGTAGCAGTAGTCCCACGTTTTGCCCACGCTCTCCGCTGTTTGTGGCGTCTCTATATCTCCAGCAGCAGCATTCGCGATCTGATCATTCAACTCGAATCCGCAGTTATCAGTGATAAGCCTCACACAACTGGACCAAGTAGACACAGCGAGCCCTAGTTTGTGTATTGAGTTGATTGATCTGTTATACCTTACGCAGCGTGACGTGGACGCGTAGGTTCTCGATTGGGTCTCGCGTGTGGTAGTGCTGCGTTAGAGGCATGGTACGTGCTTCAAAGCTCGCTTGTGGTGTCAGACTATGAATGAAGGCACCAAGCAAGCTTTGACACATAGCGTGAATAATGAAACCTCGTAGAGCCGCGCCTCTTCGTGTTCCAGTGTGGACAGGCTGACACTTGAGGAACTGGACACTAGACCTCCGCACGCGACCACTGACTCAGATCATCATCAAGATCCAATCGGGACTTTCCTGAGATGGAGTTTGCACGCAGCGACAACCAGAGTGGTAGGGAGTGTTTGACTCTGTCTCACTTGGATCTAAGGCTTTTGCTGACACTGATTGATTGACTGGCCTATCGACTCGTGCGGTGGATGGCCAGAGAGCACGAGCCCCATTTACGTTTGCGACCAGCGCATCCAGTCGCTTCAGATGGAACCGAACGCGCCACTGGCAGAGTCTGTCACTTCCGATTTCTCTCTCTCCTCACTTGTTACCAACCTAATGGGCTATTTGGCTTGTTCCTCGCGTACTGGCAACGTGTGTTTCCTATCCGTAGCTTCTCGTCGCTGGTTGAAGACGGACCTTTAGAGGACCCAATCGACGTAGAGGTATTGGCTACCAGGCAGAACTTTTGCTTGAGCACTGTATCCCCCCATAATTAACTGCGAGCACTGACAGCAAGTATCATCACGTTTGCTGCTGCCAGGCCGAGACAGACGCCAAGCGCCGCGAAAGCGAGCAGCGCCTGCTCTCTAAGAAGCAGCAGCTGCGACGGTTCCACGACCAGATCTGCCTCCGCATCAGCGAAAAGCAACAGCAGAGCCGTGTGGAGGCTCAGCAGCAGGAGAAACTTCTGGTGTGTGGGTAACAGGAGACGGCTCTCGGGTGGTCTTCTTGAGAGCTTGGACTCATGAATGTACCTATCTATCTGTTTGTTGGAATTGCTAGGACGACAAGTTCATCAAAGTGCTCGAGGCGACGAAACCCAAGGAGAAGTGGCGGTCTGCGAGTCCCGTGCGCGCTACAAATATCGAGACCCTCGCCAAGCAAAAGAGCGATTCGCTCAAGGTTCGTTTGTGAATCAGCACCAAACGAAGCGAAAATGGTTGAATAGCGATTGACTTTGTCACATGTGCTTTTCTCTTCAATGTAGGACAGCGCTCTATCTGTCCAAATTCAAAAGGTAGCGTCTTTGTGAGTTTTCGCTCATGTTTGTGAGAGTGCTGTGGCTCAACAGTGAACGGCCTGTATCCGCTCTTGTAGGTCCTGCGACTGGACGTCCAGATCCGGCAGCTCATGCTCGCGTCAGTGAATCTCTCTCCAAAGAATCATCACCATTCAGTTTCGAAGCAGGATTCAGCTTCAGTACCAGACTCCTGGAGTCTTGAAAATGATCCTGACGACGACGAAGAGCGCAAACCCAGGAACTCGGCGCACGAGCTTCTCCCAAAGCAGGTCGGCACTTTGGCTGTTGAGTTCTCTCTTAAAATCTGACTTTTAGCATCGCAGGAGTACCAGTTGTGAGCTAAACTCTCAACTTTGTCCACACACATCTAGCGTGTCGCGTTGTACGCCACAGTTCGCCGGCGGTACATGGAGCGAGAGCGCGCCGACGTCCATCGCATTAACTCGAATACCCAGGTTCCAGTGGCGAACTCCACTGTTCCTGCACAGAAGGACCACGCCAAGAGCCGCCAGCCGCAGAAGTCTCAGCAGCCTCGAGTGGTCCCAACGACAGCAACAGCAAGGGCCAGAGAGACAATGAATGAGCCCAGACGCCAGTCGGGCTGCGGTGTGAAAGTGTACGTGGTGCCACATCGTATTTGCCTTGCTCTTAATGTTGACATGACAGCCTTCTGAAATGCTGTTCTCTTTTTCGCTTCTGGGTAGTGTCGACATGACCCTGGGCTGTGAGGTTCGGCTACACAAGCAAGTGGCGTCGTCGTCGACTCCGTGGAGGTGAGTTCATTACAAGCCATGAAAGCTTAAGTAAACACTGACTTGGTTTCACCATTGCTCGTCACCAACAGGAAGAAAAGCGGCCCTTCATCTTCATTGTCGTCATCAAGTGCTCGGAAGGGCGGCAACCAGACCCACGAGCGCTTCTTGAGCGCGCTAGCGACTGAGTTACGAACGCCCGCACTCTGCTCGTGTGCTCGCAACATGGCGTCGTCCCCGTTCTACGAGCGGCCGTGCGCAAACAACTGCGCGCTTTACAACGACCCGAAGCAGCGAGAGAAACTGCTCACGAGCGTGTGTAAACAGCAGCAACAGCAGCAGATCTCTGGGGCCAGGAAGGGGGGCATTGTCGCCTCTTTCTCGTCTCCTGCCTGCTGATGAACCACGAACGACTAAGGGTCGGTCACTCACCAGCTCATTCATTGCGATATTGCCATACAAAAAACACCTTCCTTCTTCTTTGTTCCAAGCGAACTCTTCACCGCATTGCCACGTTGCCTACACCGTCATAATAACTTCACCGTCAATCTCTTGCACGTCGTCGCTGCTGCCGAACGGCCAGAGTCCGCCCAGGACGCTCTTCCTCCACGCGTCACTCGAGCCGCCAGAGGACGAACTAGGCGGAGGTTTCTCTGTCCAGTTGTGCTTGGCGCGCTCGCCAGAGGTGTCGAGACGCAGTGGGTTTGCTGGGCGACCGAAGGGGTCAGCTGCTACTGAGTTCTGATATCTTGATGGACTTCCGAAACTGGTGGACTGGACTGTCGACGCTTCAGTCGAGTGGTGGTGATGATGACGATTGTCGACTGTTCCGTCGTTTTCACTTGCAGATACCTGAGTCAATTCAGCCACAGATACAACAGTTAAATATGGTCTAAAGATCACACGAGTTGGTCGACATATGGAATGAGCTCGTCCTATACCTGCGCGACCATTACCATCTTCCGCATCTCGGACTTGAGCTGCTGTAGCTGCTCCTGCTGTATCCGGATGTGCTCCTCGGCATCTTCGAGGTTGCGCTGCAGAATCGCATTTTCCTGTATAATACATACCAGTCAACACAACAATAGACCCAGCAACAATGTTAGAGCCAATGTTCTTAACATGTCCAAGTCACTCCCACGTCTCCCAAGACCCACCTCTCGCAGTTTGCGCACGTAGTCGAGCACGACGCGCTCGTCACCAAGCTTCCGGATCTCCTGGGACTCGATGACAAGCGTCTCGATAGTCTTTCTCAGTTGGAAAATCAAAAGGTCCTTCTCTTCCAGCTGCACCAACAGCTTGGCGCCTTGCAGCTCCTGCTCCGAGGGGCGTCGAGAGTTGCGTCGCGGTGTGACCCTTGACTTTGAATCATCTTCACAGACAGACTCGGTGACTGTGGATCCGGAAGACGGCGGAGAAGACGCGGACGATGAAGACAAAGGCGAGGAGGAGCATGGCAGTCCATTTAACTCGCCGATATGCTGCTGTTCATGGACTGCAAAGAGGTCCTTCACCTCCTGTGCCGTCGCCAGCTCAATCGCGGTATTGCCTATGAAAACTCCCTTTTCGCCCTCGATCGCACGGTCCGCGTGGTACCGCAGCAACAGTCGCACGCACTCGACGTTGTTCGCTCGGCACGCGAGATGCAGCGGCGTCGCGCCCTCCGCGTTCACTCGGTCCATTACTTTTGCGCGCTGCACGTCTTCGCTCTGGAGCAGGAACTCTAGCACTTGACTCGCCGAGCAGGTCACCGCCCAGTGCAGGAAGGTATTCTGCGCCGAACCGTCAGTCGTGTCAGCGTCCACGCCCGCGCTCAGCATCTGCCGCACACCGTCCACGTTGTTGGTCGCGATCTGTTGGATCGTGAACTGGTGGAACACAAACACGAGGTCGGTCGCGCGCAGCTGTTTCGCGAGCAGGTACGCAGTGTTCTGGCGCTTCCTGAAGCTGTCCTCTACCGTTGCCTTTGGCCCAGCGCTACTATTTGCAGCAGCAGCACTAGCATTACCACCTCCACTGGCTGCCGTTACCGACGGGAAACTTTCGTGGTCGGGGGGAAAGCCCGCGGCGAGCAGCACGCGCACGGCGTCCGTCTTCCCGTTCGCGACCGCCACGTGCAGCGGTGAGCGGCCCGTCGCGGGGTCGACGATCTGCCGCAGATCCAGCTGGCCCTGCGCGTGGTCCGCGAGCGCTTTGAGCACATCCGAGCGGCCGTGCTCCGCCGCGAGGAAGAACCCGTCGGCCGCCTCCGCGAGCATCTCTGCCTGCTGTGATGCCATTTTTGATCTGTGGGGCACACACCGCCAACGTCATGAATATAGCAGCAGCAATTTGGCTCGTTTTTATTCGGTCTACCTCGATATTTTCACTATCTAGATAATCTATTTAAAGCTTTGTGGGAACATATGAACTGAAAAACGCGAGCTGGTATGTTGGAGGCTGCAACTTGCTGCTTTCATGATGCTTTCCTTAAAGTTCGCTCCGTCTCTTTTTTCGAACTTAGCGGTCATGTCCTTTTCAGAAAACCAGAACTCAGGAGATCCAAATGCTGACACCGCCACCCATGATCAAGAGCAGCGCCCCATTAGCTGAAGCGCGAGCGACCAGTAGCATGAGCAGGACGAGCATGAGGGCGATGCTGCCGCGCATCTTACTGTTGCTAGCGTACGTGTGGACCTTCACGTCGTGCGCGGCGGCACTAGCGGAAGAAACTGCAGACGAGCTGAGCGTGGTCAAAGTGCCAACAGGCGTGACGACCGTGTTGCTGGACGGCGAAGTGACGCAGCTGATCGAGTGCCTCGTGGTCGCCGACTCGGTCGTGCGCGTCGAGATGGCACTCGCAGACGGTAACGGCACGCGCGTTAACTCGCTGCTGGCGCCGAGAGCGGTCGTGTTCGTGAACGCGAACGCGTCGGGTGAGCCCGTGCTCCAGACCCAGCAGTTCACGCTCTACGGCAAGATCCCCGGAAGGTTCTACCTGACCTACACACTCTCTGGCGACACGGACCTCTACAAGCTGAGTGCCACGAGCTCCGTGATCTCGGTGGTCGAGGAGAGTCAGGGCTGGCAGGGCATCTGGTACGAGCTGGGCTTCAACCTGACACTCTTCGCCGCCGGGATGGCGTTCTTCGTGTGGCGGCGCATGCATCGGCTCGAGCTGCCGATATGGAAGGGTCACCAGGCGGGGCTCTTTGAGCGCGCCAATTATGACGACCTGGACCCGACAGTGTTCAAGAACAAGTACAGCGACATCTTGGGTGACACGGTGCGCGAGCGCATGAGGAAGTTCCTTGCGATCGGCACGCGCGGCGCGTACATCTGCCACACGTGCGGCATCCCGGCGGCGCTGAATTTGCAGTTCCATGCAGACGCTGGCCATCTGTTTGCATTTCTAACATTCTTTAGCTTGGCAGTGATGCTCCCAGTGGTGCGTTTGAGTTCATCTGAGTCTATGACCTCCCTATGTTATGTATGCTACCGATCGCTTCTGACATTGCATGTGTGCTTGAACAGAACTACGTGTCGGGCAAGTCTACCCGTGGCGGCATGTCGTTCCAGCAGACGACGTTCAGCAATGTGCCGCTCAAGAGCGACTGGTACTGGGTGCACGTGGCGTACTGCTACCTGGTGGCGGCGTGCGTGCTGCTCTTCGTGCTGCGCCAGTCGAAGCTCTCGTCCAAGCTCCAGAAACGCACCAAGCGCATCGTAGGCGCGCGAAGCATCCTGATTCATCACGGTTTGCCGCCAAATTTCAACAGCAAGAAGCTCCGCGCGATCCTGAGCGAGTACTTCCCTACGGGCATCGAAGAAGTCACGGTCATCGACGATCTCACGCAGGTACACTCGATCCTGCACCGCCGCCGCGAGCTCTCGGACGAGCTGGAGCGCATGCGCATGCTCGACGCCAGCTACGAGCATGGCACCATGTCCTGGAACCTGCTTTGCTGTCCCGGCTCGGTGCTCGTGCCGTCGCCCACCGAGGTGCTCTCGTCCTACTTGTGCTGCAAGCCCTGCCGGTACGCGTGTCGCCACGAGCAGCTCTCACAGTGTCTCTGTCCGGGCAAGCGGCGGCTGCCGACCCATTACTCGAGCGTGAAGAGCGACCGCGAGATCCTCGACCCGCGAGCTCGTTCAGCAATTGAGTCGCTCGACGAGGAGCTCGACTTCTTTCCAGAGGAGGCGATCCGCGTCTACAACAACCGCAAGTGCATGGGCGCGGCGTTCATCGTGTTCGAGTCGTCGGCCAAGCGCAACGAGTTTGTGCGCCTCGTGAACGCGCACTCGTACGTTGGGAAAGTGCTGAATGCGATCGACAGCTGCTCGTTCAGCTCACGATCGCAGATGCAGGCTGGAGGCGACGGCAATCGTGATGAGGACACTCACGAGTACCGTGATATCGACGCGTCGTCAATGGCGACTGAGCTGGCGCCGTACCTGTCCAAGCTCGTGCTCGAGAGTGCGCCAGAGCCGGACGACATCATCTGGATGAACCTCAAATACCGCCCGTACTCGGTCTCGGGCGTGCTCGGATTTCTGCTGCGCCAAGTCACGACGCTCTCGCTGTTACTGCTCTTCTCGTCGCCCACGGCCGTGCTCGTGTACGTGAAACTGGACTCGAACAGCGCTTTTTACACCGACCTAGAGGCGCGCCACACGTTCCTTGTGACGCTCTTTGTCTCGTATCTGCCGTCGCTTCTATTGGTGAGTGGTGATGATGGGTTGTGGTTGCTCTGATCTATGAGCAAACTGAGTGATACTGACCAATGTCTGATGTGTGTGTAGATCACGGTCAATTGGATCCTGCTGGCGTTTCTGTACTATGTGACGATGACTGAGCCGTCGATCAGCGAGTCGCGCAAAACCAATATCTTCCTCGTCAAGGGTTTCATCTACCTCGTGCTGGTGCGTGCTTTTACCATCTGACTGCCTTGACATGACATCTCCACTAACCATTGACGTGTTTGTTGTTGTACCTACTCTTGTAGAGCTCCGTGTTCCTGCCCTGCATCGGCGTCACCGCCGTGTACTTGGCGGTCTCGGGCATGGGCAAGAGCGGCAGCACGACGTACGTCGAGTCGTTTCTCTACAAGGTCTCGGGTACGTTCTTCATCTCGTACGTGTGCCAGCGCATTTTCCTCGGCGCGATCCTTGACATCACGCGCAGTGCTGAGCGCATCGCGTACCAGCCATGGGTGCTCGCACGCTCCGTGACCGACGAAGAGAAGAAGTTTAACAAGAAGCCCTGGCCGTACTTCTACGGCCACGACTACGCGCTCATCCTGAGTGTGTTCATGATGATCCTGCTCGGCACGGTGATGACGCCGATCATCACGCCCTTTGGCGCGCTCTACTTTTACCTCAAGTACTTCACGACAAAGTACAACTTCCTGTACGTGATACCGTACAGTCCTGGGCGCGGCCACATCGCGCAGACGGCGGTCACGATCTCGTTCGCGTGCCTCGTGCTCTTCGAGCTCACGATGACGTTCGTGTTCCTCCAGGTGGCGAGTCGCAAGCAGTTCACCGCGATGGTCGTGCTGCTCTCGCTCACCGTCGCGTTCTACTTCATGCGCATCTCGGGCGTGAGCGCGATCGTGCAGAGATCGCTCTCGTCGGACCGCCGAAAAGATGCCAAGCAGCCGCAGCGTGGCGTCGAAGCTACGTACAAATCTTCTGCTGCTGTGAAGCAAGGTGGTGATCGATCTGTGCTAGCCTCGACGCCAACGAGTCTTGAGCAAGGGCATGCGGTCCGGGAGACGTACGCCGACCCGTACAAAGTGGCGCTGTCCATTTTCAAGCTTCTCGGCGTGAACCAGTTCCACCGCATGACCTCGAGACGCACGCAGCTCATCTACGCGTTCTATCGCCTCCGCCGCCACGCGCAAATGAAAGCAGCAGGAATGGCGTCGCCCATGCCGTCCCCCACTCGCGTGTTGTCAATCGGGAACGAGCCGAACGAGAACGAGACTGGAAACGACGATGAATGCCACCACACGCAAGCGGCAGGACGAAAGCGCTCTCCGACAACTCACGCAGCTTCAAGAAGTAAAGCACATGATCTCGTTTGATTTTAAATATTAGAGCGAACGAGAGTTGAGAGAGAGATGAGAGCGGGAAGGGGATGATAATAGAGGTGGAGATACAACTTCATGATAGCTAGATAAGATACCCGGGGATCGCTTGGAGATAGTTTGACAAACAGCTCACGGCCAGAGGCTGCTGATGATAGAGGCGGCGCTGTTCACGATGAGGCAGCTCACGATACTCGCCGGCAGCATGAGGAAGAACGTATGGAACACCTGCTCAAAGACCCAAAAAAGAAGAAAATAGTTCAGCACGCTTTTGCATCACACACTGGAAATAGACCAACAAACCCACATGTTCGTGTTGAAGGATCTGCTCCATACGGGGGATCGTGAACCCAAAGATGCGCTTCGGCGGCGCGCCGGGGTCGGTCGAGATCGCGTCCTGCTTGCAGAGCGGACAGCAGCTGCTTTGTCTCTCCAGCCACGGCTCAATGCAGTGGACATGGTAGAAGTGCTGGCAAGGAAGTACCTAAAAAACATCCAACAGCAAGATAGAAACATAGGGACAACAAATCAGTTGCTGTACTTTATCCAACAACAACAAAGGACCGCAAGACCGCACTCACCTTCACGTTGACGCCGGACAGGAAATCGTCGAGACAGATCGAGCACGCCTCCTCTTCGCCACACTCTCCAACAGCAGAGGCGCCGTCCATGGCTCCGATATGAGTCAGGTGGTAGTCGTCGTCTTCCTCGTCGCCGCTCGCGTCCAACGGGATGTGGTCGAGGACGTTCTGCGTTTCCAGGAGCTGCTGCAGCAGAGTGCACTGCAGGTTGCGTCGATACATGACGACGGGCAGCTTCCTGGACGCGCGCGTGCGGCGTCGCTTGCCGATAAACTGGAAGATCGCGGACGACATGAGGCTCAGCCCGCTTGAGTAAAGCAAAACAAAGCGATACACAGATAGAGATATTAAAGCCAAATTCCAGTGTACAATCATGCAGCAAACAATTAACTGCAGACTGCAGTGTAGACAAACCTGGAGAACACGCAGACCACCGACACGAGGAACACGTACGCGACGATGCGCTTGAGCAAACTGTTGCTCGTCTTGGATGCAGGTACTGTCGTATAATGAAGGATTAGTCACTTCTATAGTAGATACGATCAAGATTGGTTTACGTACATTCACCGTCGTTACTGAGCGTCAGCTTCACGGGACTCCACGGCATGGCTCGCTGCATCGACCTCAGAATTTTTTCACCCGCCGCGTAGGACACAAACACCGACGGGATGTGGATATTGGACGCGTGCTGATCCTTCTGCATGATGATGTGGAATGGCGGTCTGCAGTAGTGAGCATACACAAATAGAGAGAGAGTCGTTATTAGACTTTGGATCACAGGCACAAAACGTCGCCAAGAAATGGTAGAACCACTAAACGCACTCGAGTCGCAGCTCGTTGTCCATAACAATCACTGCAGTCGCGTTCGCGCGCTGCGCGTTCCACACTTTCTGCACAAAGTTGCACTCGCCGCGCACCACGAGCGCGATCTTGTCGGTCAGGTCTATGTGGCTCAGCGACTCGCACGCGTGAAAAGGCGTCACTATCGCAACAAACGAACGCATGGGGGTTGAGCGAGTTTGAAGTACAAGTGTAGCAAACAGCCTCACACGCCTTCGTGAACGTACCTATGACAACGTCGTAGTTCGCGATAGCGCCTTCTTCCAAAACCGTTCGGTTCGTGAACTCTCCAGAGCTATACGATGATGGGAGGGCAGAGAGAAAGAGAGAGAGAGAGACAAGAGCGCAATCAGCCAGACTCCATACGCGATAACACCACAGTCAAGTGTTAATGGATCAGCACGTACACATGCGTGAGGATCTCGCAGGACGGACTGTAGACGAAACACACAGACACAGAGTCAGATTCGCATTCACAGTCAGTCAGTCAGCTGATCGAAAACGAAATCTTGCGCAGGCGGCAAGCCAGCAGGCAGGTCGCTTCGCACACACAGGAGAGCCTTGTCCGCAATACACCGAGCCAGCGAGCGACAGCGCAAGACGCACCTTTCGATGACGAGCGCCTGCGAGAAGCCGCTGCACGTGAGCGCGAGCACAGCGGCGGCGAGCGCGAGGCGCGTGGACGAACGCGCAGCCATTTTCCCTTTCGCGTGTGACTGCGACTTGGCCGTCCGACTTGTCTGACTTGCCTTTTATCATGACGTTCCACAGAGCTCTCCATGATGCAATCCAAATAGCTTATGTTGCTGGCAGGAGCCAAGCGCGTTTTAATGTTGCTAATGCACACCTTTGTCGCAACTTCAATATTAACGGGAAAGCCAAGTTTTACCAAAATTACAATAATTAGACACGAAAACCCAATCAATTAACAATAGCAGACGCGACACCGAAAAAATAATTCCTTCGTTTTTGTCACAGCTATGCTTCAAGATGTGACAAAGGAGTCAATGAGCTGCGCGAGCATGAGCATGGCGATGAGGTCCTGGCCGGGATGCACATGCAGGTGCACGCGCTGCCGCGTCTTGCGCGTGTAGTTGCCCAGAAAGAACGTGAAGCCGGACTCATGGCGCGCCGTGATCTTGTACGACATCAGCGTGCTGCCATGCGCGTGAGGCTGCGGCGCCAGCGACAGGTGCTCCGCGGCGGTAGTGGGCTGCGGCTCGGCAAAGATCGTCCCAAGACTCGCGAACGCGCCGCAGGACGGGATCGAGTGGATCTCGATAACCTTGGTCTTCCGATCGCCCACCGCGGTGATGCACGGGATGAGCTGGAAGTTTTGGTTGTGCTGGTGCATGCGGCACGCCGGGAACGCGCGCCGTACCGTATACCGCTGGTACCTCGCGCGGTCCAGCAGCGAGCCCAGCCGCGCGTTCGTGCTCTCACCACCAGTGGTGATCGTCTCAGAGTTGTCAAGGTCACTCTCTTCGACCATCTCCGCCAGGTCGTTGTTGAACGTGTCCGAAAGGTGCCACAGCTTGTGCCGCCGCTTGATGTTGAAGTAGACGTGGTCGCCTGGTCCCGTGACCACGCGCAGGCGGTGCGGGAACGTCGCGGACGTGATCTTGAGCAGCATCTCGTGATCGTAGGTCAGTAAAGGCTGTCGGATCGTCTCGGTGCACAAGTAGCGCGACGCGATGAAGAGCTTCGAGAACACGAGGTCCGCGTACTCAAAGTCGTTCTGGTGGCGCTGCTTCGAGATCCGCTTAGTCTCTTCGTCCATGAGCGCGTGGATCTGCTGCGAGCGCTTCTTATTCGCGCGGATCCGCCCCGCTAACGTAATCATCACCATCTTCTCGCCGAACGAAAGCGACAGCGAGCGGTGGAAGAACACGCTCTCCAGCACCTCCGGGATCATCACCAGCTGTCGAAACGTGTGCAACAAATCCTGCTCCGTTTGCATGAACATGCGGCGGAACCGGAGAAACCTGCATGCGTCAATCAAAGCAAATGGTGCAGCAACCACAAAGCAGCTTGGTTAACCTGGTACTGTCAGCGAACACATGAGCACATCCCAGCAAAGCAGCACACATCATACCAGAACTTCCGAACGTCGACGACATAGTGCGACTCGAGCTGCGCGGGGTAGCTAGCCTTGAGCTCCGCCATCATCTGGTTGAACTCGCCGTGCGTGAGCGACACGTACTTGCAGAATGTGTCTTCTTGCTGCAGCTTGAAGACGTAGCGCGTGTCCCGCTCATGCTTGCGGCTCAGTGGAGGAGAGGAAGGAATCGACAGCCGGTCACTGTGGCGGTCCATGGCGCCGCCGCTCTTGACGAGCGTGACGCCGATCTGGCTGAGCGCCTCGCTCTGCTGCGGCACGGGTACCGCCATAGGCGTGTACGCGGGCGGGTATGGCGGCACATAGAACTCGATCACGCCGCTGAAGCAGCTCTCGGAGCGCACCTGCACCATGCTTTTGCTGTTACTCTCAGTGGCTTCTCTTCTCTTCTCGTGCGAATGTAGATTGGCTGACAGGTGGTTCTCTCTCGCGCACGCTTCAATGTGAATGCGCACTTTCCTTTCGCGGCGAGGGTGAGGCGTCCGCCCATCGTGAGGAGTTTGGTGGTGGTTGGGTAGCTCTCCATTTTGAAGCTCTCGAAAACCTGTAGCTCTCCATTTTCTTTCTTTTCTTCAAGAAGCCAAGGCTTCAAAGTGGGAAAGTAGTACAGTACTGTTTCATTCAAGTGTATGTGAGAGTGCTACAATGGGGGAGCGGGTGGAAATGGCAAGCTGAACGAGAGGCGCTAACTTAAATCTAACGATCTGATTATTCTCGCAGGGAGAAAAGTTACCCTTTCACTTTCTTCTCTCGCGAAGAAACGAGAGCTTTGCCTTGCTTCTTGCTTCTTGCTTCCTCTCTTCCGGCCACGCCCTTCTTGACTATATACTTACGAAGAAGTCGTTACCGATAGGACACCGCCCACGCTCCTAGCTTTGCGAGAGATGCTGTACCGCCTCATGGTACTCTTGAGCTCTCGTAGATGCTAATCTTTACGTATCTGTAGGCGCTCGGTCTCAATCTCGGTCTCACCCCCAAACAAACTTGGTTCCAGAAGGAAAGCCTTACTCGTCTTGACTATTCGACCACTCGTGTGTATGTTCGCTCCGTCTTTGTCGGTGAAGGACGGACAATAAGTCGGTGGGAAGTGCCACTGTCGGTTCGGCGAAGAGTTCAATGCACTCTGTACTATGATCAAAGTCCGCGAGTGTGTGGATACATGTATTGATGGCATCCTACTGCGGATTCTCGTCGACTGTCGCTTGTGACGCCCGAACGTTCGCGAGCCGTCCAAAGCAAGCGTGAGCATACGACGGATGCCTATCCATGAATGCGCCTGTTTGATGACCACAGTGATCGGATTTCTGAGCGAGTGGGTCGCTTCAGGTCAGTACGTATTTTAGTGACCCATCGCAATGGACGCGGAGGAGAAGACTGCGCATGAGGTGCGGCGCCTCAAGTCGAGCGTGCAGGATCTGCAGAATGCGTTACGGCTCGCGAGTCACATGGATGCGCCCGTGCGGCCGTCGAGAGAGGCGCTCACGTCGCCTCTCGTGGAGCCAAGCGGCGGTGCGAATCCCTACAGCCACATCCTTGCGAATAACGACAGAGGTGTGTTGCACGGGATCGAGGTACTTGTATTATCTACTTCGCCTATATCCATTGGCAAAATGAATGGGACCCTAGCTGCTCACAGAGCTACTGACCTGGATAACTAACTGAGCATAGCGACTTCAAAACATCGGCGTCGCGGTGATCGGACTCAACGGCATCGGCGCGCTCACGGCCGAGGCATTTACCAGATAGTACGTGCATATACTGGATGGAGGGCGTCTGGTGTCTATTACAAAGTGTCTAAATGTTGTGTGGCTGCCTCTAGTGGTGTCAAGAGCCTCCTGCTGCTCGACAACGCGGAGATCGCGCTCTCGGACCTGAGTTACATGCAGTTCCAGACACAGGACGTCGGTCGCCGCAAGGACGAGCGGCTAGCGCTAGCGCTCCGGAAGCTCAATCCAGACGTCAAAGTGCACGCCACGGGGGTCACGCTGGGAGCCGAGAACTGCAACCACGACATACTGCGCGTTCTGAGGACTGCAGTGACTCGGGGCAGGCGCTGGATGACGACTGGTACCAATGCTATGGGTGGCAGCGAAGAAGAGAACGATATGAGTGACAACGAGGACGAGGACTTCAGTGACGAAGAGGATCAGGAAGACATTGAAACTGATGGTGATTCGTCGTTGTCTCTGGACCTTGATGGTGCACGAGCTCCGAAAGTCCTGGACGCTTCGGCCTCCAAGTCCAACCGCCTACTCCACGTGGTGTTCCTCTGTGTGCCAAGCGTCGAGCTGGCGAGCACGCTGAACGAGTTCTGCTGCGAGTTTGGCGTGCTCTTTGTGTTCGTGTTTATCGGTGGCAATGGCATCTCCGGCGAGATCCTGTCCGTGGAGCCTGGGCGGTCATCGTGTCTCCAGTGCTTTGAGAAGCGCAAGATCTTTAAAGCTACTAGTACTCCGTCTGGGACTCAGGGGGTATCTGGCGATGCTACTGAAGACCAATCACAACAGCAACAACAGCAGCAAGGTCGCTCACAGTCAACCTGCCTTCGCCCCTGCTTGCCGTCCACAGAGTGCATCCTGTCAGGCATTGGCGTGCAGAACGCGGTCATGCAGCTGCTGGGCTTTGGCTCGTTCTGCTCGCGCGTCGAGTACGACGGACTGCTGGAAGAGATGGACCGCAGCGGGTTCCTGGCTCCCGTGCACCAATGTCCGAGCGTCTTCTGTCGTCTCCAGCAGCAGACTCATTCCAAGTAAACACGGGTGTTATGAACCGGTTGTTTCGAGACAACAACAGTAAGTAGCCTAGCAACTCCAAGAGCAAAGAGGATAGAATGGATTTAGTTTTTACCACACGAGCTACAGTTCTCCGAGAGCGAGCCCGCTCTAGCCCTGGAGTCTCCACGCGACGAGCCAACCAGGATCACTTTGCCATCTCCTTTCACGGAAGCACCAGCAGGACTACCGGTAGTAGAACCAGAACCATTCGGACCGGAGCCCTGCTGGCTCAGGCCACGCGCCAAGGTCGAAGCATGGATGCTGAGCAGCAACTGGCTCACGACGTCGCCCACTTTCTGCGCCTCCCACTTGAACGCACAGGCGTTCATCTTGGCGGACGTGCGCGCAAAGAGCAGCCCGTGCTCCTTGCAGAACGCCTGCACTCGGTCTTCCTGGACGAACGAGCTCGGTCTCGGCGGGCGATGCGTCGAAGTAGTCGACGGCTGCAGCTCGAGGAGCTGATCTGCCTTGTTCTCCACGACCGTGATGCACTTGAGCGAGTCCTCGGCGGTCTCCTGCAGCGTCTTGAGCCACTCGCCCAGTTTTTCAAAGCTGTCTGGGTCCGCCACGTCGTACACCAACAACGCACCGTCGGCGCGACGATAGTGCGAGCGCGTGATCGCCCGGTAGCGTTCCTGGCCGGCTGTGTCCCAGATGCGAGCCTTAATCGTCTAAGGACCAGCAGAAGGAAGTGATATAGTAACAAGAGTTAGCTCTATGGGGGAATTGGTTCAATGACGGATTTCGAAAGGCTGGTGGCTCACATTCGGGTTCGAAATGTCTGGATCCGGGATCTCGATCGAACCAAACTCGGGCTCCAGCGTCGTTGGTCGGCGTTCCTACAAGGGAATCACAGAGTTGGCTTAGTTGTCAGTCTCCGATATCTCTCCTCCTTAGGGTCGGTCTCATTTTACACAATGTCACACTTACTGCATAGGCGCCGTCGCCGCTCACACCAACCGCCAGGATGCTGCTCTTGCCAACGCCCGTCGTGCCCAAGAGGATGATCTTGTAGAGTGGTTGGCCTTGGAACGACCCTCTCGGAGATCTCGGGGATGCTGGCGCACCCGAAGTATTCGAAGTGAACTGGTGCTTGGACGGCGTCGACAACGACGCACCACCAGCGTACGCTGGGGAGGGAGCTCCAGAGGCTCCTGGGTTCCACGAAATTGCGGCGAGCGACTCGGGATCGAGCACCAGCGAGTCACGCAACTCGTGCGGCGTCACGACACCGGCCTCGACATCCACGAAGCGAAGGGTGACTGGCCGAGGTACGGCCTGCAGGCTCTGGATCACATTCTCGCACGGCACGTCGACCAGGTGCATGTCGTTGATGTGCGTGAGGTACAACCCGGGGCGAAGCGCACTAGAGAGGTTAAGTATCAGGAGATAATTATGGGGTTTAAATCAGTGGTGGCGCGGTGTGGGATCATCGGATACTTTGAAGCTCAGATAGATAGACTCACAGGTGTTCCTGCCCAGGCTTCAAGGACGCGTTGTAATGCTGAGCTGGCCCGTTTCCGTCGGGTCCCTATCGTTTCATAGAGCAAAGATGCATGACGGGGGTTAGAAATTGGTTCGTTAGCTCTAGAATCATGATAGAGAGACCTTGGTGAGCTCGAGCAGGCGGATCGTATAGATGCCGTTGCCCGTGTCAGGGAACTGCGCCGGGTGGAAGCGCAGGCCGAACTTGTCGCTCTGGAACTGCACGCGGAACGCGATCTTCCATGGGAGAACTGCAGTAGAACCAAACGCCACAATACGCCAACTTGTCATTCTCCATGCGCTCAGTCAGCCAAACACTTGATAATCAAAGAGAGAAACCATGTACACTGGGAGTCGTCGTCCGTCGCCATGGACGGCACGAGCGCCATGAGCGCAGCCATGTCGGCACCAGTGAGCGAGTTGCGAGGACTCGCAGCCATCGTGCCAAACAGTTAATCAGTCAGGGCTTTGTGAGTCTGTGGGCTGCTTGTAGTGCCTTCTCGTCTCGTCCTCAGGCAACTCCAAGGAGTCCGCCCGTTGGTTTCCTCTGGCACTGTTTGTGTGGTTTTGCGTCGGATGTCTCGGGTTGTTGAACAAGTGTTTTCCAATCTTTTCTTGCTGCTTGTCGCCGTTTCACGCAATCGCGACACAACGCACAAAACACGACGTGAGACTCTTCCGGTTGCAAAGGAGTGAAGGTGGTGGAGCCATCTCCCGTCCAAGCCAGGAGTCGTCACAGAGAAAATAAGTCATCAGTGCTACAACAAAGAAGCATTATAAAGCGATGGCGGAGGAGACCGATGTGCAGGCGTACATGGAGGGCTTGTCCAGGCTCGACCGCGTCATCGACGACTCGGGCTACGCGTTCACCGCGCTGGATGTAGTGGTAAGAACAGAATAATCAAACTGGGCTAACTCAAGTGCATATTGTATGTCTGCCTGTGTGAACTGATAGTTTGACTTGGCTCTCCAGGGCAAAGAGCTCGTGAGCCTCGAGCCGATCAAGAACTACCCGCACCTCCTGTTTGTGAACTTGGCGCAGAACCAGATCGCCGACGTCTCGCCACTGGCTGAACTCCAGTATTTGGTGTGCGCGAACCTGGCGGAGAACGTGATCGCAGCGCCACTTGCACTCCCGCAGGCGTATCTTCAGGTACAGTACTTCGAAGTACCATTTTCGCTATCTGGACTGTTGGAGCATTTGTATCCGTTGTTTGACATTGTCGGTCGCTCTCACTCTTGATATTGCAGGCGATAGACGTCTCGCAGAACCAGATCCCGACACTGCAAGGTTTCCAGAGCAGCAGCCTCAGCTCGTTGAAAATCAGCGGTACCCCACACACAGTTCTCTCTGTCCTCACCAAACTCGAACCTTAATACTGATAGACCCTGACTAGCCTGATTGCTCTCATTTACTCAGGCAACTTGCTGGAGAGCCTCAGTGGACTCAGCGGACTGACGTCACTCATCATTCTCGAGGCCTCGCGTAATAACCTCGAGGATCTTAGCAGTCTGAGCAGTGAGACCTCGAAGCTCGAGCACCTCGAACTGGTATCAGAATCCCAAAATCGATACCACTTGTTTGGTTTGGATCTTGATGCTCAGTGTGTTCATTCTTGCTGACCAATGTTCTGTAGCAAGAGAACAAGATCTCGCGCCTGGAGGGTATCGAGAGTCTGTCAGCGCTCAGCTCATTAGCACTCCAGCAAAACAACGTGAGCATCTACTTTCAATATTTCAAACACTCGACATAACCCATTTTCTCACCTGGTCAATCATTTTCTCCCCCATACGACAGATCGAGACTCTGGAGGCGCTGGAGAAGCTCTCGCTGCTGAGCAACCTGAGCGAGCTGGAGCTCTCGGGAAACCCCGTGGTCAACACGGAGAACTACCGCCTGCTGCTGATCCTGCAGCTGCCGACTCTCAAGAAGCTCGACAGCGTCATCATCACGGAGGACGAGCGACTCGCAGCCGCCGATCTCAAGCAGCAGTGCGATGAGGCCGAGGCCGCGGCGGCAGAAGCAGAAGCGGCGATGGAGGGCGTCGTGTAATGAATGACACCACGATGATAGAAAAAAAGGGGAAAATGCTATATGAGATATGAGAAGATATAGAAAAGCTACATTTTTCGGGATCTGCTCACCCTAAAAAAAAGACTACTAAACTTCAGTTCCGCACCTGGTTGATGGCTAGCTAAAGCTGCGTGTTGCCTGCGTGTTGCCTGCCTGGTGGTGCTTACTGTTCCTGCTGTTCCTTTGGATTGAGCTTGATCATGTCGTCGATTCGTAAAATGGTGATCGCCGCCTCCGTGGCGAAACGCAGACTCTTGACCTTGCTGATCGCTGGCTCGACTACGCCGGCCGCCAGGTTGTCGCGCACCGTGCCTTCCAACAAGTCCAGGCCCGAGAAGCGCAGCTCGCGCTTCGTCGCGTCGCTCTGCGATGTGTTGTGGAACGCGCGGAGGCGCGCAACGAGCTCGGACGCGTCCTTCGCGGCGTTCACCGCCAGCGTCTTGGGGATTACGAGCAGCGCGTCAGCGAACTCCGCGATCGCAAGCTGCTCGCGTGAGCCGAGCGTTGTGGCAAAGTTCTCCAGGTAGATCGACAGCGCGGCCTCGACCGCACCGCCGCCGGCGACAAGCTGATTGCTCTCAAGCATGCGCTTCACGACCATGAGCGAGTCGTGGATCGAGCGGTCCATCTCGTCGAGCATGTTCTCGTTCGCACCACGCAGCACCACTGTGGTGGAGCGGCGGGTCTTGCATCCGCGGATGAAAATCAGCTCGCCGTCGCCCACGCGCTCTTCCGCGACTTCGTCGGCTTCGCCCAACGTGGTAGGGTCGAACGTCTCTTCTCCCTCGAGATCCGCGAGCGTGAGCACCACCTGACCACCAGTGGCCTTCGCGATGCGGCGCAAGTCTTCTTTCTTGCATCGACGCACGCCCATGCAGCCCGACTCGACAAAGTACTTCAAGCACAGATCGTCGATGCCCTTCGTGGTCAGGATCACATTCGCACCAGCGTCGATGATCTTCTGGATCTTCTCCTTCGTGATGTCGATCTCGCGCTGACGGATGTGCTCGAGCTCCTTCGGATCGTTCACGATCACCGACACGCCCATCTGCATACGGTGGCGCTGTAGGTCAAAGTCCAGCAGCGCGATCTTGGCGTTCTTGATGTAGGTTGGCATCTGCTGCGACGCCTTCGTGCAGTTGAGCGCAAAGCCGTCCACGAGCATAGTCTCCAACGCGCTCTTGCCGTGGGACTTGAGAATGTTGATCGAGCTTACAGGGTAGCGCGCCTTCGACTTGCCCTTTGCACCTTCCTCCACGACCTTGACGGACGTCACGGCGTCCACTACCAGCTTCGCGAAGAACTCGCTCTCTGGACCGATGATCTTCGACGACATGCTCGTCTTCGCCGCGTTAATCAGGCTCTCGCGGCCGATCGAGTCCACCGGCACGCTCAGGTTCTCCTTGATGTACTTGACGGCCTCACGCATCGCGAGACGGTACCCGGCGATGATCGATGTCGGGTGGATCTTGTTCTTCACCAGCTCGTTCGCTCTCTATAGTAATAGGACAGCAACAGCATAGTACAATGCACCCGCATCATGATTAGCTTTGTGTCGTACAGAGACGAAATATATATACCTGTAAGATCTTTGAGATCTTTGGTCCAAACGCACCTTCAAGAGTTCGGCGGCGATGATGACGACGGACGTGGTACCGTCGCCGACCTCTTGGTCCTGCAGCCCCGCGAGCTCGACGAGCACCTTGCCCGCCGGGTGCTCGACCTCGAGCTGCTTCAAGATCGTGGCGCCGTCGTTCGTGATGGTGACGTCGCCGATGTCGTCGACGAGCATCTTGTCGAGCCCGACGGGGCCGAGTGAGCTCTTGACGATGTTGGCAATGGCCACCGCGGCCGTCACGTTCTGTTCGCGGACGTCCTTGCCCGACGTGCGCGTGCCGTCGACTACCAGATCCGCCATACTGTTGCTGCTGTTCCTGTGAATGTGCTCCTGGTGCTTCCTGGATGGATCAACTTGCGCTTGGCTCGGCTTGCTTTGCTCGCAAAGGGGCGACTTTGGCTTTTTGGCTCGGGGGCTGATTGTGTGGTGTAAAGCTTCCTCGGATCTCGAATCGAGCCATCTTTGCGCTTTTCAGCCAATCAGATGTGCGACATTTATATTCAAGCCAATTAGAAAGGATCGATACAAGATATTAACCAATGAGGATAGCATGTTCGTAAAACGAGGTTGTAAGCCTGTTCTTACGGACTTACTGGCTGTTTCCGCAACGGAATGACAGCAATCGGTTAGTCCTTTTCAACAGACGTTTGAGATCAACTTGGTCAGTCAAGTAAAGCTCAGAAAAGCGATTTTGACTGGAAAGATTGGAAAGACAGCCTTGGTTTACTGCCATGCAACCAAAATAGACGAGAGTGATGGTTGTGGTTTGAATTTGAGAGCCGCGCGCCATCTCGTCATGATCATTTCCACCAAACCAGCAGCAGCACAAGCAAGACGACAAAGAGCAAGCAGGAAGCAGGGATGGTAGCGACGGTGGTCGAGGCGATCGACGCGTTCGCGGACGGCGACGCGCTGCCGCTGCGCAGACTGCTGGAGCTGCATCAGCTGCAGATGCGCAAGGGCAACGCCAAGAAGAAGAGTAGCGACACAAACACGGCGCCGCAGGACGACAACGACCTCGAGGAGCAGGTGCGCGAGCTGCCCGCCGAGACGCTTGACAAGCTCTACCCGGAGGCTATCAGGATCACCAGCACCGTAGACACCGAAGAAGAGCACCTTGACACGCTCGATGCGATTGCGCAGCTTGCCACGATCCTCGTGGACACGAAAGACGCCGCGATCAGCCCTGCGCGTGTGTTCGCGATCGCGCAGAACCTGCACGGTCAGCTGTTACGTTTGCGAGGAGACCCGGATAAAGTGCTGTGTGTGCAGGACTCGATCGCGATGCTCTGTGAAAGCTGCTGGAAAGCGAACTTCCACGGCATGGCGCACAGTCTCGTGACCCAGTTGCTGCCGTACCTGATCGTGCGCTCGTACGAGTGTCCTGCGTCCGGCTCGTTTAACTCGAGGAAGCACCCTGTGAGACGGCTCTTTGCGATCAAAGATGCGCTGGAGCTGCTTGATTTCGAGGATGAAAGCAGTGGGTACGGTACTGCAATTGTTTATTCTAGTGCGGGTGTGATAGCTGATGAGAAGTGGGACCATTCCAACACTTATCAAACCTGTCCGTTTTGTCATGTCATGATACATCTTGCAGGCTTTTGCGTGACATCCTACTGCGCTGCTACATCCAGCCGAACCTGTTCCGATCCCCAGATGCGATTCCATTCCTGAGCTTTCTATTTGAGCTTCACTTGCCGTTTGTGAGTGACATCAACCAAACGATTCGCAACCAAATCCCAAACCAGCGACGCTCGATTTTGAAAAAATACGGCAGCATCTACTTCAAGGTGAGAAGGCGCATGCAATTCGTCCGTAAATCTCGTATGTCTTGGCTGATATTGTGCTCTGTGGGTGTATGTGCTAGGCTTGGGTTGGAAGCATAGGTGCGGCGAGAGAGAAAATCGAGGAAGACTGCATTCAGCGATATATCCATGATGCAGTGCACGCCAGCAGCATCTCGCTCTTTACGGCAACAAGAAGCGTTCTGCAGATCTTCTTTGAGAACAAGCGCCACACTGGCGTCGACGAAATGCTGTTCCGAATTTGCAGTCCGATCCTGTGGCGAGGCGTGAAGGCTGCGAATGACTCTGTGCGTCGCCAAGCAGCAGTCCTGCTCTTTGACAATTTTCCGTTGCGAGACCCACAGTTCAACAAAGAGCAGATGGATCTGACTTTACAGAAGCAGTTCGACGCGTTTGAAGAGCTGCTTGGGGATTCGCATCCAGCGGTGCGCATTGCCGCGATCCAGGGCGTTTCCAAGGTCTTGTCGGTGTACTGGGAGTTGCTGCCAGCAGAAACGATTCGGTGCTTCATCTCCAAGCTGATTGTTGACCTCGTGAATGATGCATCGTCGAGCAGTGTTCGTGCTGCGGTCTTTGAAGGCGTGCAATTTATCTTGGACAACCACAACTCGCACTCGATTCTGAAGCCGCTTCTTCCAATGGTACGTGTCTGTGACGCTGTGTTTCATGTCATAGCGGCTTGGGCACTAACCAACGGTATATGCTTGTATGTAGCTTGCGCCGCTAATGAACGACCGCAATGAGCGTGTTCGTGCCGAGTTTGCCGCGCTTTTGGTGCGCATCAAGAGCATCCGAAACCTGCACTTCTACGACGTTGTGCCGGTGGACGACTTGCTGGAGCGTCTGGTGCTTGACAAAGAGTGCCCAATTGTTCGAAAGCAGCTTGTGTCGCTGTTCTTGAACTCGTATTTCCCGCAAAGTGTGGGTGGATCGTCCCAGGTCGCACGCTGCCTCGCGCTTGTAAAAAAGAATCCGGAGGCTGCGATGGTTTTTTATGGGAGTGTCGCCGAGCATGCGTCGGTCGGATCGGTGTGCAAGCTCTCTGCACTGCTCTTGCGTTGCTCGTTGAACTTTATTTCGCGTAGACTGAAAGACCCCGAAGAAAAAGAGGACGAAGACGACGATGAGGACGACGAAGAGGGGTTCAGCGTCGTCGGGCAGATCGTTGTCTTGGAGGTGATCAGCAGTCTGCTCAGCAGCGTGCACGAGAAGGTGATGACCGATCCTCGCTACGCCGAGTGTAAATCCTTCGTCGCCGAGCAGCTACCCGTGCAGTCGATTGAAGCTCTCTTGCTGGCGTACAGCGAAGATCGTCCGCTTGACCAAGAGGCTTTGAGTTCTGTGTGGAAAATCGTGGGCTACCTGGGTGAACTAAGTGAAGGCTCACTGCTGGAGCGATTGGTCGAGAATCTCATGACCATGGATGAGAGCTCGAGTAAGAGACTGCTCGAGTCGATGATCAATTGTCTTTCCAAGTGGGATCAGCTCCCGTTCCTGGTGTCTAAGCTCGTCCGGTTCCTCCAACAGTGGAAAGAAAATGCTTACATCGTGAAGAACGACGAGAACAAGAAGAAGAAGTCGAAGAAGGACGAGACATCGTCGGCATTCAAGCTCAATCCGATCGTTGTGCTTGGCGCTGCGGAGTACATCGTTCAGTCCCCTGTCGTGCGCTGTCCAAAACAGCTGCTGGACCAGCTTTTCATGGCGCTACAGAGATGTGTGGCTCCAGTTCTTGAAATGGACGCGACGCAGTTCCTGGAACTCTACAAGGCAAACTCGTTCCGCGTCATGCGTCTGCTGGAAGTGTTTGCCAAGTTCACGCTGATGGCGGAGAATGCGAACGTGTCGGAAAAGGCGTCGGCTTTGATGGAGAAGTCTGCGAAGAGCTTCAGAGGCAAGGAGGAGCTGAAGGCTCTGCAGCCGTCTGCGTTTTTCACGCCGCCCGAGGCGCTTGCAGCATTGTCGCAGTGGGTGACACGGCTGCTGCTGGAGTTCCGCAACATTGTGCATGATGAGAACATGGCGAACCTTGCAACGAAGCGTCGTCGCGGGAAGAAAAATGGAGGCAAATATGACGATGATGACGAGCTTTCTCCACACCAACAGCTGCTATGTCGTTGGCGAAACCTGTTCTCGCTCATATTCCTACTCAACGCTGAATGCGTGGGGTTTGCGTTCGAGAATGAAAACATCGCTGAAGATGGCGCTGCGACCGAGTTCGTGGAGGGCTGTGTGGATGACCTCGTTGAAGCGCTGGATGACGCCAAGTACTTTGAGCGCGTCGTGTTCTACCAGTCCTGCCAGCTGCTATTCCTGCTGAATGGGATCAAGAGCAAGAGGGAGAAGAAGTGCAAGTCAAAGAAACAGCACCAGCAAACTGCTCGTGTCCTTCCGTCTCTCGCTCGATGGACGTCGAGGCTCCAGACGTCGCTGGAGAAAGTGCGTGCTGAGAACGAGGACAAGGCTGAAGATCTCTGGGGCGTGATCAGTCCGTCCGTTGAAGTCGTGCCAGAGCAGCAGCCAGTGGCGTAAATGCGTAAATAGGGATGCATGTTCATTGCCATAATGGACGAACACCGCCAATGTTATCATCATTATCGACAGGGTAAACTGTGGCACTATTTTCTACTTTGCTTTGCCATGGAAACTTGGTCATCCATGCGTTTATGTTTATTGTAGCGGGATAGCTTCGAATTCAAATGCTTCGTTCGCAACAGCAAGGTGGCGCTTAGTCTTTCTGCCTCCTTTGATGGTACTAATTTACTGTATTTGTTTTGATAGATACTTGAATAAATATGGACACGCGCTCTCTTCTCTACTGCGTGACGTCGCTGTCTCGCTTCTTTCGAAAAATCTTGTGGATCGTGCGACTGATGAGCTCGCGTCTGCTGCTGGTGGCTCTCGGTCGGCTCTCCGGCAGCTCTGCCTGGAGCACCTCCAGCTCCTTCAGCGCCTTCATCGTCGGGTGGATGGTCGACACCTGCGGCGTGATGATCGCGTGCGAAGACGACGACTTCTTTGTCAATGACACGGGAGATGACGACTCGGGGTGCAATGGCATGACTGTGGGCGTCATCTGGCAGGTTGGCATTTGGGAGACGACTGCCACACTCTCCGCTGGAGTGTTATCTTTGTGCTCGCACTGGTTGTCGCAGCAGCAGCAGCTGTTGATGCTGCTGCTGCTGCTGTCGACAAAAGTAGACACGCTCTCGCAGTCAATATCCGCGAGAACGCTGTGCTGCAAGATCGTCGCCACGGACGGACGCTTTGCTGGATCGACTACAAAGAACTGCGCCAGTAGATCGGCAACCGCCGGGTTGCTCTGCGTATCGACGTCCAGCTTCTCCAGCAGGTACGCGATCCCAAAGTCCTCAAGCAGGCGGAAGTGGTCGTCTCGCCGCTGCGGCTCGCGGAACGGATATCGCCCCGCGAGCATCGAAAAGAGCATCACGCCGAGCGACCAGGCGTCCGCGGTGATCGGGTTGTACCACGCATTACTGTTGTCTCCCGTAGCCAAGGCTTCCGGCGCCATGTAGTGCATTTTGCCCACGGGTGACGCCTTCATCGTTGTGGCGGACGTCGCTAAGCCAAAGTCGCACACCTGGCAGCAATCGCGCTCGTCCACGAGCACGTTCTCGAGCGACACATCGCGGTGCGCAATGCCGTTCGCGTGCAGGAACTCCATCGCGAGCAGCACCTGCTTGAAGTAGCGCAGCAAATGGGCTGTCGAGAGCACGGCGCGGTTTGTGTTGATGACGCCGAGCAGTTCACCGTGCGCGCAGTGCGCCAGCACAAGCTGCACGACCTGCTGCTCCATGAAGCAGTCCTTCATGGGCAGCACGAACGGGTGGCCACCCAGCGCCTGCACCTTTAGGTTCGTGGAGAGCTCGGCGAACACGTCCTCCTGCACAGCGCGGTTCGTGTCCTTGGCGCATTTGCGACCGGCGAAGCTGAGTTCCATGCGCTTAACAGCCACGATCTCCCCGGACTCACGGTGCCGGCAGCAGTCCACACGCCCGTAGAGCGCCGCTGCGATGGTCGACAGCACTTCGTACTGCTGCATGCTGGTGTCAGTCCTATGTGCTCTGGTGTTCTTCTGGGGCGCTCTGCGACTCGATCGCTATCACTATCGCTTATGTTTTGTTCTCTGGAGCGCAAATGATCTAATGCGCTCGCTCTTCCTCACAGACATGAGCTGCTGTCGCAGCAGCTTCAACCTCATTTAAAATGCCATCCAGGAAAGAAAAAGTGGAAGCTTGCAAAAGGAGCTTTTCGCAGAAAGAACCGCGAAAAAAGTGAAACCGACGAAAGGAATGCATAAGAAGTATTAGACTCATGGTGTTTTATATGGTATACATGTAGAAGGTGGGATTGCAGATTTTAAACCTGTATATTTTAATACATTTAAAATAAATACGATCATCAATTATTAAGATATATTTATATTGACTGCTATTTGAAAACCATTTTAGACTGATCAGGCGAAAATTGACAATATTGTTTACGAAGGAAACAATAGTTGAAAGGTTCAATATAAAACTGTTATTATTTTTGATTGGTCATGGTGGTGTATTTCAGTACCGAGTGTTTACTCAACAATGATTTATTCAACGGACGCAACCCGTGAATCAACGGACGCGAGAAAAAAGCACCGTAAACCAGCAGGATGAGCCCTTGAGCCTTCACATATAGTGAAAATCATTTTGAGAAGGCTTTTGTGTGGAGGCAAGCAGTCATCCAACATCACCAGATACAGACACAGGATTTTTTTCCATTCAGAGTCAGTTGTCAACATGCCTCATGGTTCCGTCGAGCGTAACGACGCCGAAAGCGTCCAGCGTAATGACGCCGAACGTCTTCATGTCTGTTCAAGATAATAGACCTTCGTCCTAAGATCTTTCCTTTTCTTTCCATTTTGAAAGTCGAATCTCATCGCATTGTCGCGTTTTCCGCTATTAAGAAGCTCTCTTGTTTATTGTTTTTGTGGGTTGATGCAAGAAAACTCCAGTCCATTTTGCGGTGTGTTTTTGGTTTTTGATTCAGAGTCCAATACAAAATACTGTAATGTGAAATGCATGAGGGAATCTGTGAGCGAGACATTCCATTTTTCCTCGTGATTGCGAATGGCTCTGTCTCGTTCGCAGCAGTCCAACACCACACCACGCCACACAATTCATGAATTCCAACCCAACCAGGCGTGCGAAGGACAGGTAAAGTGTGACGGACGCCAGAGGAGACTAGCAGTATTGACAGTTATTTGGAAGCAAGTGCTTTTTTCGTTTTGGCGGATCTTCAGAAGCTTCGAAAGCCATCCTGGCACGTTCCGCCCTCAGAGGCAAAAGGAAGAAAATTTTCTGCAAACTGACGCCTTTTCGAAAACCGTCGCTTGATTTTTCAGCTCTGGCGGCATGAAACCGGCGTCCAGTTTCATCTCGTGCACTATAATTATGTATGCTCAGATAGTCAGTCATGCTGGTCGATTTCTTGACCGAAAAGATTTTCTGGCGAGCCTTTGCTACAAAAGACACGCGGGTGAGTGCGGGAAAAGCCACAAACAACCGGATCCAGATCCATGCGTTGCACTTCAGCCAAATGATCTCCATGATGACGTGGTGTCTTTGTGTTCGGGGGCCATTTGTGAAGCCACTTTGGCTTGATCTCACTCTGTCTAAAGCTTTCTGTTGGGGAGATGTAACAACAACACCTGTGGAGAAATGCGCACAACGAAGGTAGCAGGCAGAGTAGTACAGTGTACCTAAAAGTGTGGTAACCAATCGTACTCATTAGACCACTAGAGCATATAGTCAGTTTTATTCGTGTTATTTGTCAATAAATTAGATATCCAAATTATCCACTGAATTTAGTTGTTTTTCACAAATTACAGGCAATCCTCCCAAATTGACACATCACTTCTATTTTATACCCCGTCAAAAGCGATAATAGTGTCGAAAAAGCAGTTGAGTGGACCAATTTACTTGCGCAGCCGCCCACACCTGCCACAGCCACTCATGCCTGCCGCGTTCAGCAAGCCAATGAGCTCCGTAAAGCAGTACGTGCGACTCACGAAGGAGCAGCAGCAAAGGCT